>PYAF01000487.1:465410-479736 GCA_007407185.1 Glycine tomentella | reverse complement strand
ACTACTATTTTGTAATTATTAGAAATTATTATTAAAATGTTATTTTATTCTCTCTCTATTTTTTTACCAAAAAAAAAAAATACTTTCTATATTTTAAAATAAATGACGTTTTAATAATCAAAAATCCATATTAAATTGTTTTAGGTTTTCAAGGAAGCATTAATTTTTAATTCTAATTTTACTCTTAAGTAAATAATTGATGGGATGGAATATCAACCTTATGATAGAGAATAAATAAAAAAAATGATTTAATAAAAAAAACACTCTTATTTTAAACTCTTTTTTTATTTTTTTTTTCTCCTTATCTCATCATAAATTTTATCATCACTATATTTTTTTTCTCTCTCTCCCTAGGTGTTTCACAGCACAATGGATGTTCATCAACCATTTTCCTTAAAGAAATTTATTTTACTTCTGTTAATCTGAAGAAAAAAAATGTTACTTTGAAACGAAGGGAGCTGTATCCACGACTAGGTGGCAAATTATTTTATGCTTTTGGTTTCACTTTATTATACAGATACCATTTTACAATATTTCATTTGAGTAATAGGTTGTATACATATAATTTTTAGTTAAAAAAATTATATATTTATAATATAAAATAATTTTATCCTGACATAAGTATCATTTAATTACAAATCATCATATGACAATTTTTTTTAAATAAACAAGCATATTTTTAACAAAAATTCTTTTAAGATTTTTTTACCAAGATTAGAAGTTTTTTTTATAAAAAAAGAATAAATATTAAAATATGAAGAAGCGATTATTATATTTTTTAAATATCAGAAACAATAAATTATACAAAAGAATTCAAAAAAAAATTTGAATTTTTTTTCAAAAGGATTGATACGAGAATTGGGAATATCTGGAATTAAAAATAAGTCGGATATTGTGTATGTTAGTTAAATTGTATGTATAATTTTTCTTTTAACAGAAAATGAATTGTTTTTTTTTTTTTTTTGGCGTAGTTTCTTTAAAACTGCAGAAAAGTTCAGTACCATAAGTTTGAAAGTTGATTAATTAGGTGATGTTTGCATGAAAAAATAGCTTGAATGGGAACATCACCTGCAGTTGTTGGAGGAGGACTGGGAAGCCTGTATGCCTCAACTCGGTCATCATCTGTGTAAAATGGGGACAATCCAAACATGATATAGCAGCTAGGAGATAGTACTTTTCCCTCTGGACTCGCCAAACAACACCATGGAATTTCGTATTTGAAAATCTTGTCTAAACAGCTGCCACAATCGTCATTAGATAGATCTGGCGTACATTGAGCAAGAGTATAGAGGGTTTGCTGATCATTCAGTTTTACTTCTTTTGTTCCATAATTCTTAATGGTACTGTCCTCTATCACGGACTGCACTTCAGGTAAAGTATTCGCCATAGTCCAAGTGAAGAAGCTTTGCAGCTGGTTGGGATTGGAAGTATTGACAATATTGAAGTTTTGATAGGTTGGAGTTGTGTCCACTGAGATCAGGGATGAGCGATTATTGGAGTAGCGAAGCAAGCAGTGATTGTACCAAATGATGGCCTCTTTGGAGGAGGGGCACTCTGAGGATATTCGTTGGGCCGCATTTAGGACACATTGCTGACAGAGAATAGTGGAAAGGTTCCCGCGACACATGAAGAGTCCACTCACCGTGCCGACGGTGGTCTTGAAAAAACCGGTTTTGGTGGTGAAATTGGAAGACAATGAAGAGAGAAGGGACTTTAGATTCGATAGAAAAGCGCGGTCCGTGGTGATCATGGTTTCGTTGCTGGAACAATTGTGTGAAAGATAAGCAGGAGGTTGTGAGTCTGTGTTGGAAAAATTTGTGGATACCTCTCCTGTTGGTGCCGGAGCGGTACTGGGGCGATAGAAAGGGTACACATCAAACCTAATGCTACAGCTGCGAGAGGAAAGAAGCGTCGGTCCAGCTTCACAATACTGTTGAGTATACGCTATGGAAGCATTTAGACATTTTCGACAATCTTGGGGTGAGAGGTCAGGTGTGCACTGTGCCTCACAGTAAAGGCTCTGAAATCCTCCAGAAATCCTTGCTTCCTTTGTGGCATACTTCTTTGCACCAACAGTCGAATTTGCTGCCTCATCAGCGGCGTCGTTAATCGTTTTGGAAAGCACACTCATCCAGTTTGTTTTGTCAGGCGCATCGGAACTGTAGCATGAACCGAAGTACAAACTTGAGTTAAGGGTAGAGAAGAAAGAACGGTTGGAAAAGCGAATCATGCAGTCTCGGCGCTCAATCCGGGCATCTGTGGACAAGGAACAATTTGGATATGAATCGGAGAGTATGTCTTTGGTTGCATTTGCGACACACTGGCTACAAAGCTGAGGGGGTAAGTCACCCCAGCACATGAACATTCCATAGACAGTACTGTCGGAGTGGTTTCTACTGCCAACTGTGGTGTTGTAGTATTGCTTGTTAGCTGTGGCGTTGGAAGATAAATAAGACAGAAGGCTCTTCAAGTTCAATTGGAAGGTGCTGTTTGGAGTGGTTAGGTTGTCTGAACAAATGTGGTACGGATAATCACGGCCGAACTGTGCTTTAGTGGTTACGAAATTGATCAAGGTTAGAAGGATAAAGAGGTAGACAAACTTGAAGGAAGCCATATGAACTAGTTTGTTAATCTTATTCTTAGATAGCAATAGCACTAGGCCACGGATGGATGTAGTATACATGCTATGGTTTTTGCAGTTCTATATATAGTGTAATGGCTATGGCCTATGGACTAAAGCCCCTCATTGCCTAGCATATAGGAAAGTAGCCAGAGGAATTTTAGAGGTAACGTCACCTTATTTCCTTATTTGAGAATTTTAATTTTTGAGAAAAAGGATTTGAAGATTTTTAAAATTCTTTTGAAATCTTTCAAAGTCTCAAAGTCTAAAAATTATTTGTTCTTCTAATTTGGAAATTTTTAGAACGAAAAGTAATTAAAATTATTATCCTATCTCAGCTACATATTCAAAAATATATTAAAATATATTTTTATATTTAAATTATATAATTTTCACATTTAATATCTTATTAACTCTTTTTTTCCCTCTCTTAATATATTTTTAACTCCTAAAAAAGGAAGGAGGAACTTCTCTCAGTTTTCTCTCTTTTTTTCCCCTCATTTTTCTTGAATCTCTTTCTTTTCCTTCCCTCTCCTAACTTCTAAAAAAAGTCTAAGTCATGATTATTTTGCCTTCATTTTCACGTAGTAGGCTGTGTAAATTGTAATAATTCCAATTTCTAAATGATTTTCCAGTCAATAAGTATGAACGTTTTTTGTCAAAAAAAAAGTATGAGCGTTTGTGGTAAAAAAAAACAGTATGAGCTTTTTTGGTCAAAAAAAAGTATGAGCTTTTTTGGTCAAAAAACAAAAGTATGATTGTTGGTATATTCAACTTTTAAAAAACATGATGTATTCCCAGTCTTCGATTTTTCCGGTCAAATGATTCGGATGTTTTGTTCAATTTGCCCGTGTAGCAGAATGGGAGTGAAATTTCATGTTAATTTCGTCAAATTTGCCTTTTTTTCATAAAATGTGAGAGAATCCTGATTTTATGCTTTTATCTCATTATCTATTATGAAAAACTAAGTATGAAAATCACACCCTATATTTTTTTTAAGGGAACCACACCCTATATTATATATATATATATATATAAAATGTATCAAAATATATTTTTTTATAAAGCATTATTACGTAAGCATCATCATATTGTTTTTTATATTAATTGTGATTTTTTATGGTAGTAATATAAGTTCATTATTTACAAATCTATTTTCTTTTCTTTTAAATTAGTATTAGTTATTTCTTTCTTTTATGGAAACATATTTTCAGTAGAAAATAATTATAATTAAAAAATTATTATCATTATTAAAATTATGCACATATATAAATATAAATATATTTATTAAAATAATATATTTTTTAAAGAATATACCTTCATATAAACTAAAAATATACAAGACATGTATGAAAGTAAAATTAGTTGAATATATACTCTAACATATGTTTATATAAAATTAAAAAAACATATTAATAAATACATTGAAAATCATATTGAAATAAAACATTTGTAGATTATAAACTTAATAGTTCTAAAAATACAAGTTATTAACATATTATATACATACATATATATATATATATGGGGAAATGGGAACATTTTTTATTATTAGAAATGACAACTATAAATATATACTATTATATTATATATGAATAGTCAAAATTAAAACAAAACTATATGTGAATCTTTTAAGTGGTCATTTAATTACTAACTAATTTTTAATATTAACCATTAATATAAGATTATATATAACACACACTTATAATTTCTATTTCACACAATAAGAAGAGTTATCACTTCTTGATAGTTGCTACGCCATATATGTGCTGTGTAGCTACGACATGTGGGTGAAATAATAATTCTTGTGTGAACATAAATACAAATTGTCAAATTATATTTAAATGAAAGATTAAAATAAAATGAACGTGCTTTTAAAGAACTTATGATCACTAACTAATTTTTATTCTTTATTATCCATTTTTAGGAATTCCTTAAAATATCTTTTTTCTTTGAAAATTTTTAGTCACTTTTTATATATATTTTTTAACTCATTTTTCAAATAAATAAATTTTAGAATGAAACATTTATCTGTTTTGTTTTCAAAATTTGTAGTATAGATTTATTTATTTTCTTATGTTTTTTTTTAGGAAATAAAAGATCGACCTTTTAAAACTGTGGACTTCTTCCTTTATCATATTGTGTTTGATTTAGAGAAGAAAAATAAAATAAATGAAAATAGAAAAGATATAATGAAAAAAGAAGAAATAAAATATAAATAAAATGATATGTTGTGTTGGTTGGTTTAAGAGAAATATGTGAGAAATAATATTTTTTGTGTAAAAGAAAATCAATTATTTTGTTAGAAAAATGATTTTTGGGCTTAAAAAAATTCCCTAAAATTATTTTTTTATAAAAAGAATTAGTTATATTTTTTCTGTCTATGAAGAGAGAATTTTTCCCTTCTAAATTGTTGGTACCAAATAATCGACCCCTAATTTCGTCTACGGCATATTATTTCCATAAGCAAAACAAACATAGCATTAGTGGAAGCTATCTGGCCCATGAATAAAAAAGTGAAAAAAGAAAAGGCTACGGACTTTTTTAAAATTTTTTTAACCTTTTAGTTAGTTTTAGAAATTGTTTTCTGAAACAATTTTGCACTATTTACCAAATAAATTTTCACCCAAAATCTAACAAAATTTGAAAATTATTTTCTAAACGAGTATTTAAAAAACAAAATATACAAAGAACTCAAAAGCAAATTCTCATTTTCTTACTTTTTAACATACAGCTGAGTTGGAACTGTTTTCTTGGGATGGTTCCTTGTTTTTCTCAACACTGTGTCTCAAAATAGACAAAAGAGAGTGGACAAGGTCGTTTGGATATCATCTAATACTAATTTGTGGACACAAGCACACTTACGGATGCATTATTCCACGCGATTTGCAAAAGAAAACGATTTCATCGGAAATTATGTGTGTGTGTTTTTTTTTTTTTTAAAAAAAAAAAAGTGGTATTAATTAGTGCTCTAATGGTTAGAAAACATAAACTAAAGAAAAAATAACTTTATTAAAAATCTTCAAATCAAATATCTATAGTTTACATAAAAAGTGCTTCAAGAAAACATGACCTTTCACCCTTAAGTGTAATTTTACATATTTAGCCGTGTTTTAAAAACTGACCCGGTAACTGATCCGGTCAAGGTACTGGGTCACTGGGTCAGTGGTCGAACCAATGGGTCATTGATTGACCTGCATGACCCGGTCAGTGGTTGAATCGGTGGGTCACTGATTGACCCGAATGACCTGACTAGTGGTTGAACTGGTTGACTCGCATGACAATGTCTTAAAATATTTATAAAAAAATTACAAATTAATATTTTTCCATAATATAGAGTCATAGATAATTAGATAGCAAAATGTTAAAAAAATATTATTATCCAAGTTCAAACAAACAAGTACCAAATAATAATCTCACAAACATAAGCTAAATAAAATAAGGCATCACAAACCATAACATAGATAATTAGATACCAAAATGTAAAAAACAAAAAAAGAAGTTATTGTCAAAGTTCAAACAAACAAGTAACAAAAATCATAAATATAAGCTAAATAAGTTTAAGTTCAAGAAACAAAATTATGAATAAAAATTATATTAAAAAATTCAAAATAACAATTAAAGTATTAAAGTTTATAACACAAGTAAAGTGCATTAATAAAAAAGAAAGTGTAAATAGTAACTATTTAAATTAAAACAAAAGTTCAATTTTTAATTAAAAAAAAAGACAAAAGGAGTATAGTAAGCAATAAAGGAAGTGCAGGAAGTATAGCTGTAATGGATCTTGGCCCAAATGGAAAAAAAACCCTATTCCCACGTATATAAAAGGTTTTGTGTTGTTACTGCTGCACTTTGCGTCGCTGCACGTTTTTGTTTTCTTCTTTGGCAGTTGTGCCTGTGCTGCACTTTCTTCTTCATCTTCTTCTATGCTTCTCTCTGCGCTTTCTTCTTTTCTTCTGTGGTTGCTCACTGCTGTCTTCTTCTATGCTTCTTTTATTCTTTTTGCACTTTCAATATAAATAGCGACCCGCTTTTTTTCTTTGGTCGGTGCAATGGCACAAGATTAATAGTCTTCTTTGGCCGCTGCATTTTTATTCTTTTCTTCTTTTTGCTTGAACTGTGACCTGCTTTTTTTTTTTCTAAATAGCGACCCGGTCCGGGTCAGCGGGTCAGCGGTTGAATCATGAATCTAGCCGGGTCGCACCGGGTTACACCAGGTTGAAAGCATGCCCGATCCGTTGATAGACTCGACCCAATCCAACCACCGGATCATGGTCAGACCGACCGGGTCAGTCCGGTTTTTAAAACACTGATATTTAGTTACTACCTTTTACCTCCCAAATCCTGATCTGACGTAAAATCTCAATTTTTTACAACATTGAACTTATGTTATTAACTTATTAATTTATAATAGGCTTTACTGATTATCTGCAGGCCTAAATATCTAAACTGAAGGTTCTTGACATTCTAAACAAATTCTTCTTTCCATTTTTGTGTATTTGTTAATGAATAACTGTTGTCATCCCCTACTTGAAATGTGAGAGAGAAAGAGAATTTCCTTTATTTTTCAATTGTTCCTGAAATTAAATGTGCATTAGTGATCACACAATCACAATCAACTTACAATTCAAAACATAAAAAGATAAACTCAGTCCAAATTAAGACGGAGTCTAGCATACACAAGTGAAACGTTTTTCGTATCATGCGATAGAATTCTTCATCATTAGATTCATTTTAATTTTCATCATACGGTCCCAATTTTTTTCTTTTTTCTTTTTTTTTCCTCTACCTCTATTGTCTTTCCCCCATTTGCCATTTTCTTTTACCTCTCTTCTCTCTCCCTGCATCTATCCTCTACCACCATGCACCACCCTCTCTCCGCCGCAGGCAATTACATCGCGTTACTGCTGCCACCACTCCACTATGTCGTTGTCACCAACTAGATGCTTGCATGTTTTTTTTTTCAATTTGAGATTTTTTTTTTGCTTTTAAATTGGACCCATTGGTGGACGGCATGCAAAGATGGCCGTTCGGGAGAGCATCTCCATTGTCCGATTCTGATACCTCCAATTTGAACATCAGAAGAAGCTCGTTGACGAGGTTCCCGAACAACACATCGAACGAGAAGTCTCCTTAACACAACAGCAACAACAAGTTCCTTCAATCGGAACCGAAATTTTGTTTAAGCTAAAATTAGTGAAAAAGCGAAGGTAGGTACCTTGAAATCATTGACATCAATATTGAGAGGGAATGACTAAGGGGGTGATACGGTGGCAGGGGCGATTCTACTGTTGTTCTGGTGAGGCTCAGAGAAGAAGAGAGAAGGTAGGACAAAATTGGAAAAATAGAGTAAACAAGAAAAAAGAAGAAAATTATGAACCATAAATTTAAAGTTAAAAAAATCTAATGGATATAAGATAATTTTCATACCGTGTGAAAAAACGTTTCATTTGAGTATGCTAGACTCCATCCCAAAGTAAATCTTTTGTTTGAATCATATTCATGAAGTTTGTTTAATTAAAGAATCAATTAAACTATCTTACTTCCAGAAGACCGCGGTGAAGAATTAAATTAAGAAATCAAATTAGATCCATAAAACCACATTACTACAAATAGCACTTTCTACGTCGGTTATTTAACTAATTCGATGTCGGTTCGAAAATCGTCTTTGTAGCGAATGTCGTTGAAAGTAAGACTTTTGACGTCGATTATTGACTCATCTTTGTATCAAAAGCTTCTAAGACGATTGGTCCAAAAAACTGTCTTAGAAGCTTTTTTTTAAAAAAAATTAAAACATGAAATCTAAGACGGTTTTAATTGACAACCGTCTTAGATTTCATATTAAATGTTTTTTTAAGGCTTTTAAGACAGTTCTAGGCTATAATTATCTTAAATGTCACCATTTCTAGACGGTTTTGGTCGAAAACTATCTTAGATTTCATGTTGAAATTTTTTTAAAAGCTTCTAAGACGGTTTTATGTCATAAGTGTCTTAGAATGTCACCACTTTAAGACGGTTTTTGACCAAAATTGTCTTAGATTTCATGTTAAATTTTTTTAAAAGCTTTTAAGATGGATTAGGCCATAACCGTCTTAGAAATAAATTTTTTTTTTAAAATAAAACAAATTTAAACTAAAATTTAAACTAAGACAATTTTTTTAAAATAAGTGTCTTACTTTAAATTTTTTTAATTTTTTTATAAACATGATAGATATATATAGCCTGCAAATTGATAATCTAATTAATCAATAATAATAATAATAATAACAATAATAAGATATGCTGATAATCAATGATGGGTATATATAACCTCCAACTTAAGTGTCAAATAAGATATGTTAAATAAAATAGACATAATAAACATAGAGTATCATTTATTTTTTTCAAAACTATATATTACTATACACCCAGGCCCTAGCTTTTTTTCAACGCATTATCCACTAATAATTAATCCTTCAAGTCAACAAGAGTGCCAAAACTAAAATAACCTGGAATATATATAAATATAATACAAAATGGTAAAAATTGAAAATGATGCACAACATGCACGGAGTAACGAAAAAAGTTGGATTATTCACCCTTGAGCCAGCTATACAGAGCCAAAACGCACACATTGTACCATCTTCATACAAGAGAAACTGTTTGTAACTACACTCACACATATTAAGAATTAATTCAGAGGTTTTCTAACTCACTTTAAGTAAAAATAAGATAAAACAATCTAATATAAATTATTAATGCATTTTTATATATTTAAAGATGGTTGGTGCAATTTTTTTAAACCGTGCCAATCATTTACAATGGGATTCTTTAATCTCATTTTTATGCTGAATAAACTACAACTTCATTAAATTTTTTACAGTATCAAACATGAAAACTAAACTGAAATAGTAATTAATAAAACTTATTATAAAGAGTTTAATTTCTATATACATCTATAATATATAGAAAGTAAAACACCTAGTCCAGTGTTAAAAAACTTATACTCTCAATCAATTAATTAAAAATTCATTATCTCCGTATTTCTTAATGAGCCCACAAAAAAGCATCACACTATCGCGTGTTCAATAGTAAACAATGAGTGGAGACTATACTTTTGAGACAAGTCAATACATACGATAGGCAGTATTTATCTTTTGGCTGCAAAACTTTTTGGCCAAAAAAAAAAGTTTGTCACCCTCAAAGAAGTTAAAATATATATATATATATATATATATATATATATATATATATGTTTGATCTCTCTAAAGAATTTTAAATTCGACTGTAGTCTTTAAAAAAGTTTTGCTTATTTTTTGTTTCTCTAATTTAAAAATATTTTACTTTTGATTCTCAAAATAATTATAATTAACAGTTAATAATAGTTATTTTCAGACAATACATTTTTAGAATTAAAAAGGAAATATTTTGAAATCAGAATGATGAAAATAGGACAAATTTTGTTTTGAAAGATTAAAGTTGAATTTAAATTTTTTTAAAAGAACAAAACAATATTTTACTCACAAGTTAATAACTAGAATTGTATTAGAATAAAAATTAGACAATATTTTAAAATCTTATATATGAACTAGGGACCCCGTCAAGAAAAAAATAAAATAAGAATCTAGATTGAGAAGTTTGATAAGAGAGATGTGGTGAGTTCAGAAGTACTACATACGGCATCACCTTTCTTTCCTAGTCTAAAAGACTTGAATAGTCGGTCAACGGTTCACACTCCTCCGAACAAAAGTCTCATCCATCATGTAAAGCTTCAATTCCGTAAATGGCTGGTGTTTCTTTTGGGCTTCTTTACTTTGTTTGTTGTCTCTTTATCATATTCACATCACAAACCAGTGCCCAGACATGTGATAACAGCAGAGGCAACTACACAATAAACAGTACCTACCACAACAACCTCAACACCCTCTTATCCAGTTTCTCTTCCCACACGGAAATCAACTACGGTTTCTACAATCTCTCATATGGTCAAGGCACAGACAAAGTATACACCATTGGGCTCTGTACAGGTGATCAAAACCAGGATGACTGCCTCAGATGCCTCAACGCTGCCAGAGGCAATCTCACACAGCTTTGTCCAAACCAGAAAGAGGCTATTCACTGGAGAGGAGAGTGCTTGCTACGCTACTCTAACCGCCCTATATTTAGCACCGTGCAAAATGAACCTATGCAGATACTCTACTTGATAACAAACGTAACGGGTTCGGTGGATCAGTTCAACGCAGTGGTCGAGAGCTGGATGACGAATTTAACACGCAAAGCTGCATCGGGTGACTCTCGTCGTAAATATGCTACGGGCACCACCTTTGCTCCGAATTTTCAAACCATAAACGGTCAAACGCAGTGCACCCCTGATTTGTCATCGGAAAAATGCACTAACTGCCTGATGGAATCTATGGCATCACTCATAGATTGTTGTAGTGGACATGCTGGAGGCACTGTTTTAAAACCCAGTTGTAGATTTAGATTTGACCCCTACCCTTACTACGGACCAACACTGAGATTAGACCCAGATGCACCACCACCGACAACGACCCCGCCACCATCACCGTCTACCAACAAAACTTCTTCAAAATCACAAGGTATTTCTCACTCTTTTGCTCAAATTGTTTACATCTTAAAAATTATAATAGAACCACCCAAACAGAACCTCGGAGTTGACTTAATGGTCCACTTTTCATTTTTATTTCAACGTTTTCCTGTTTGTAAGGGGTTGTTTTACTTATTCATTTGCTGAAGGGAAATTAAGTGTTTGTGTTCAAAATTTGTCTGCAGTTTTATACGGTAATAAAATTTCAAAATTCGGGCTTCATGTTGGACTTTTGGATATTTTATTAATCTTAATCGGTGCTCTGACGATTCTTATTTGTGCAGCAGCAAGTGCAGGAAAGAGCAACGCATCACGAACTATCATTGCCGTAACAGTCCCAGTTGCTAGTGTTGTTTTAGCGCTCGGTCTTTTCTGCATTTATCTAACAGTGAGGAAGCCAATAAAAAAAATCGAAAGTAAGTTTAAGGCACTAAACTTGGATTTACCGTCATATGTTATAAAACATAGTCTTAGAATTTAAGGGGACAGTAATAGTCTAACATAAATCACAACTGAACTTTCTGACAAACCTTACTGTGGTCCTTTTGTTAAATAAAGCGAGATACAATTCATTTTGCAGACAATAGTCAATAAATTTTCCATAGTTCAAAGTGTGTTGCTCAAATTACTTCTAGCTAATAGCTAGGTAATGGGAAATCAATTTAGAAATTTCAATCTGATTTTTTATTGAGAAATTATATCTCTAGATGTTATTTTTTGCTCGCATTCATTTATCATATATAAGTACTCGCTAATTTTACCCGGTTTCTCGACTCCTCGTCCATGTGAAGTTAAAAGAGGAGAAGATAGTCATGAAGATGAAATTACCATTGCTGAGTCATTGCAATTCAATTTTGACACCATTCGAGTTGCTACAAATGAATTCGATGATTCTAATAAACTTGGAGAAGGCGGGTTTGGAACGGTTTACAGCGTAAGATGATACTTTTCATTCAGATAAATATCACCTCTTCATGGAATTATGATATATCATCTAACTTGTCCAACAAAGATTTATTATCCTTGACTGATATATTTTCAGGGCCGGCTTTCCAATGGACAAGTAATTGCTGTCAAAAGATTGTCAACGGATTCTGGGCAGGGAGATATGGAATTCAAGAATGAAGTGCTTTTAATGGCCAAGCTTCAACACCGAAATTTAGTTAGGCTCCTTGGTTTCTGTTTGGAAGGCAGAGAAAGGTTGCTTGTCTATGAATATGTTCCTAATAAAAGCCTTGATTACTTCATATTTGGTAAGTTTGAATATCTGCAAAATTAGATTGTTATTATATGTCTATTAATTTAGTTTTGGTTCAAGACATACTGAGTACTAAAATTGGTTTAACATTCATATGGTTTTGGTGTATATATAGATCCAATAAAGAAAACACAATTGAATTGGCAAAGGCGCTACAAAATCATTAAAGGTATCGCTCGAGGCATTCTCTACCTCCACGAGGATTCTCGATTACGAATTATACATAGAGACCTCAAAGCAAGTAACATTCTCTTGGACGAAGAGATGCATCCTAAGATATCTGATTTTGGGATGGCAAGATTGGTTCACGTGGATCAGACATAAGCAAATACAAATAGAATTGTTGGAACCTAGTATGTTTGAGAATATACCATAATTTATTGTTATAGAAGCTTACTTTTAATCAACTGTCAAGTAAAATATTTTACATTGCCCTGAAAACTGTCAAAATATATAAGTAATTAAACTTGCTTGTGGTTGGCATGCAGTGGATATATGGCACCTGAGTATGCAATATATGGTCAGTTTTCAGCAAAATCAGATGTTTTTAGTTTTGGTGTATTGGTTCTTGAGATTGTAAGTGGCCAAAAAAACACTGGTCTATGTAGTGGGGAGAACGTGGAGGATCTATTGAATTTGGCAAGTTTTTCTTTACTTCTCACTATATCTTCCTTCTTGTTATTATAATAGGATTGGAAAATTATTTATTCCTTCACACAACAACTATAGAAATGAATTCTATAAAGTAACTAACATCTTTAACTGAGCAAATTCATGCAGGCATGGCAAAACTGGAAGAATGGAACACCTACAAATATTGTAGATCCCTCATTAAACGAGGGTTCGCAAAATGAAATAATGAGATGCATTCACATTGGATTATTATGTGTTCAAGAAAATGTGGCTGCCAGACCAACCATGGCTTCTATTACACTCACGTTTGATAGCTATTCTCTCACTCTCCCAGTGCCTTCAGAACCTGCGTTTGTTGTGGATAGTAAAACTAGAAGCCTTCCTGACGCATGGTCAACAGAGTACAATTCAAGGGAAACAAGATCAACTAAATCCACAAATAAATCAATTGAATATTCAGTAGATGATGCTTCAATAACTGAGCCATATCCTCGCTAGATTTTGATCATAAAGGTGATAGTCATTTGCTTATTTGGTTAAAAAATAACCCTAAAATAAAATACAATATCTTGAAAGTTGTCTAATTTGTTGGTGCGACGTGATGTCTGGTTAGTAAAGCATATATTCAGACTAATAATGTTATTTTTCATTGTTAAATTTTACCGTATTTTTCATCATTCTTTTTTCTTTCCCTTTTTATATTATTTTGAATATCTCATCTTACACTTTTCTTTATTATTCTCTCCTCATCTTTCTCCTAAAAATCATTTCAAAAAAATATTGTGGTGTAACATTACCTTGTATAAATTTCCTTATGTTTTTTTGCTTGACAAAATATAAACTATCCGTTTTCAAACCGAAATACTACGTTATGAGTAAATGCCTTTTTTTTTTTTTAATTATTATTGCAGCTGATTGCTCTTAAAACGTTGATTTGTTCTCTATAAATATTGGATAAAATTTATTTTAATAACTTATAACTCGGTTTAATTAAAATTAACTTATCTAGTATAAAAACTTATTTAATACATTCCAATTATATTTAGAAACTACTTTAATTATACTGTTGTAATTTATACCAATTATTATATCATTTAATAACTTTAGTTAGATAGTTTTGTTCTAAATCTCATTATTAAATTACAAGTTCTTTTTATATTAATCATATTTATACAATTTTATATTAATCTATTTTTTCTGAATATAATTGGAATGTATTAAATAAGTT
>PYAF01000487.1:430529-465310 GCA_007407185.1 Glycine tomentella | reverse complement strand
TATTTTAAAAATATAAACATTTGATTATTTTCTTATCGTTGTTTAAAAATCACAAGATCCATAGAATTTTAGAAAAGTATTATACTACCTTTCCTATCCGTGTTTAAAACAAATATCAGTACTTTTTTTTACAAAGCACAAATATCAGTATTTGACTATACTTTGATATAGATTGTTTTATATGCTATACTTTGATATAGATTATTTTATATGGAAAAAAAAATACTATTGAATTTAGTCATATATTAAATTTTAAAATAATTATTTTAAATAATGACAATTAAAATCATCATTATTTTTAAAATACATTTAATCATATTTACTTTTTTTAATCTTTGTCATCTTCCACAAACTCCAAAACCATCACAATAAAACACTAGAATCATCATCCACTTAGCAACATTACATCCATAATCAATAAATAACTTAGATTTGAAACCTTCATCCACCAAACATCACCAACGCTCAATCCCATAGTCATATCATTACCCAATACCAATATATATTCGAAACATTGACACTTGATGGTAACGAGAAATTCTAGATCTAATGTCATGGTGATGATTTTGGGTTTTACTTTGGTTTTTATCATTTACTATTTTAAATTTATTATTTTAAAAATTAAAATATAACATAATACTAATGAATGAAAATCAGAAGAAATGATTAAATGAAAATTTTAAAGACAAATATAAAAGGATGAAAATAAAACTTTTAAAATTTAATATATTAAAATAAAACTTTAAAAAATATAAAAAAATTAAAATAAAACTTTAAAAATATAAAATATTAAAATAAAATTTTCAAAAATATAAAAGACTAAAATAATTTTTAAAATTTAATATATCAAAATAAAATAATATTAAAATATAATGACAAAAAATAATATTTTAACGGACATACAAGGATTGCGGCACCACTATACCATAATCCATAGTGAGCCACGAAGAACCACCACACTTCCTCATGCCCGGCTAAAGTAATGTATGGAGACTAATACTTTGTGACAAGTCAATGCTTTCGGATTACAGACTATTTATTTTTGGCAGCTAAAGATTTAGGGGAAAGGGGAAACACATGATTATTCAGTCAAAGGTTAAAAAATAAAAATAGATTTTAGGTTTGAAAAGTATTTAAAGAAAATTATTATTTGCTTCACTTTAATGTAAATTTGCATTTACGTTTAGGTTGTAAAAATATTTTATTTTATTTCCTTAATTTTAATTATAAAAATGTCACTTTATTTTTGCTTTACGTGTTTATTTTAAAAAATTATGTAAAAAATAATGAAAGTAATATATATTCAGAGCTAGTTTTATCGCACGTGAATATTTTACCATTTAAACTTAAAATAAGTAAATCATAATCTCGTGAAACTTCTTGCATTTCCGCTAAACATAATTAAAAACTTTGATAGAAACCGTGCTTGCAGAGCCGATTAGGACACAAGTGGGTAAAGACAGAAGAGGGAAGACAAACACAGAATACATACACAGTTAAAAACTGAGAAGAGAAGTAGTTTTCAATCAGATAAAGAATAGTTTTCTATGAACAATTAAAGATCGAATTCAAATACTATATGAACAATTAATATACATTTTGTGGCTAAGTTGTTAATTACTTAGCTATTGTGATAAATCTCATAATTAAAAAATTAGGCAAAATTAGTGAAGAATATTATAATTTAAATTTTAACGTTGAGAAGAAAGGAAAGAAAAAAGCTTAAACAAAGACAATTTAAATGCATTGAAAGGAAAGAAAATCTATGTTGAACGCCATCCATAATTTTATTTTGTTTGTATATGATTTTTATTTTTATATGTATTATAGTTGGAGCAATTGAAAACAAGTTTTAGGAATATCTCTCATTTATTATCCTCCAAAAATATTTTCATTTTATTTCTCATTAATTTTATTTTTGATTACAGCTTATTCAGGACCTAACATATATTTATATATGTACTTTTAATAGGTGCCGTCTTTGAAACATTTTCAATTGGAACATTCAAGGAATATGGGAAATGGAAATATATTTGAAGATGTTATCTAAAGAGAAAGAGTGATATATATTATTGAAAAGTGAGACGTCCTTAATTATAAGTAGTATTCATTTGTTTTTGAAATGACCGGCAGCAATTCATTAATTGTTCAACTTCTTGGAATGGTGTCTGATGGAGACGGAACTCATTAATTGCGTTTACAAATTCATGCGTTTACCACTTCTTCTGTGGTAGGATATTTATGTCCTTTCATTAATTTTAGTCCTCAATATATTGCTAATTTTTTTTTCTTTGTTACTTTTGTTATTTAGGATGCGTTTGTTTGGCATCATTTTCTTTTATTTCCCAAAATACTTGGATAAAAACAAACATTTTTATGTTTGTTTGAAAATTATGAAAATATTATTATTATTATTATATAAAATTATTTATTATAGTTATTATTGGTAAAAATCAATAAAGTGAATTTCAACATCGATTTTCATAATCGATATTAAAATTGGTATTTTTAACTATGATAGTTTCAACATTTTATGCCAGATGTTGAAAGTTTGAAATAACTAATGTTAAAAGTTAAGTTTATTTCTAGTAGTGTATTTTTAACTACTAATTAGTTACTTTAGTTGGAATTGGATTTTGGGTTGTTAAATTTGCATGTATTTACGCAATTACAACAACTATAATTGTCAAATAAAGATTAAACAAATCAATTTTGTAAAAGATAAAAAGATTAAATGAATCAATTTTGTAAAAAATAAAAGGATTAAATGAATGAAATTCTAAATGCGTATTTTAACCTTGATTTATTGACATAAAATATTAACAATTCATTGATTTTTTTTTTTTTAACATATCATTCATTGATATTTGATAATGTCTAAAGATACTTATAAAAGCACAGATCATTCATCAAATGGTCCCAAATTGTGTTGTCTCATAGTAGGGACTTGAATCCTACACCTCCTTATGTGTATCCTTCATCTCCCATTATTCAGTAGAAATACAATATTACCTTTAATGGAATTTTCACCTCCCATCAAAGATGTCGATAATTTCTGCATAGGAATTTTTTTTTCGGTCCCTTGCGCATGCTCTTGTCAATCAAGGTTGGGGCTTGACAATTAATAGAGAGGGAAACAACCCGAAAAAAAAAAAAAAACAATATGGGGAAGCCAACTAGAGACTCCACGATAAAGTGGACGGGAGTTGCGGCTTCAGTGTAGGTGTATAGAAGCAAAAGATATGATATTTTGTGAATACAATTCTAAACTTTGATGATAGAAATAATAAAGTTCTTAACACAGAACAGAACAGAGAAAACAAAATAGGTGAGATAAGTTCAACAATAATAACAAAATATTTTATTCGTAGTGCAACCGCATCTAGTTAAATAATTTTCCATTAGCGTTATAGGTGGATGGTAGAATTGTCATGGAATCAGAGTGCTGGTGCTGGTGCCTCTGCTTTAGTAGGTTCATCATAGAAGCGGAAGTTTTCATATCTAATATTACAACTGGGTGCAGCAACCCTACCACTTATCTTTCCGACACAACAGCTCCTGATTCTTGAGAAAGCCTCAACCAAGCAACTGTTGCAGTCTTGTTCAGATAAGTCAGGAGTGCACTGGACAGCACCATATATGGTCTGAGAATTTGGAGCAGTTGCATTTGCAGCGGCATACTTACGACGAGAGTCACCTGATGCAGCTATGCCTGTTAGATTCCTCATCAAGTTCCCCAACACTTGATTGAACTGGTCCACGTCCGTAGCATTGGTTATCTCCGACACATAAAACAAAGGTGAAGTTTCCATGAGGCCAAATATAGAGCGGTTTGAGTAGCGCAACATGCACTTGTCGTACCACCCAATTGCCTCTTTCTGGTTTGGACAAAGCTGCGTGAGAAGAGCCGTTGAATTGTTTAGGCAGCTGCGGCATTTGTCTGGTTTAACATCTCCTCTGCACAGCCCAATGGCGTTTACTTTGTTAGTGTTTTCGCCGTAAGAGAGATTGTAGAAACCATAGTCGATTCCTGTGTTGGAAGTGAGATTGGATAAAAGGGTGTTGAGGTTGGTGTGATAAGTGCTATTGGCTGTGAATCTACCTTTATCACTGAGACAGAAGTGATTCACGAAACTTGGCTGGGCGCTAACTTGAGACATAGTAGTAATAATTATGAAAAGGAGACAACAAATAAAGGAAAGTTGCATTGAGGAAAAAATAGCCATTAATTATGATTGCTTTCTTTCAGAGAGGGAATTGAAGTGATTAATTTGCTGAGTAAAATTTGTGTTTGTACATTTATAAGCTAACTTTGTTTGGCACATACCGTGTATGAAACGAAACTTTTACCATTTCAATTAGCTGAAGAGGTCAGATTCACATATGTGCAAACTGTAAAATTGAGTTTGGTAGTGCCTTGTGTGTCCTAAATGCTTTGAATTTTTCTTCTTAGCACGAGAGAAAATGCTTTGAAGTTTTAATAACATCTCGTCGTTCTGCTTTTAATTCGTATTTATCTTATCTGAATTCGTCGTCGCATATGTTAGAAGATCCTGTCAGATACGTGTCACATTAAAAGAAGACTTCTAATGTACGGTGTATTTTGACTCGGTCCCACCAAAAGCTTGGCCCATAAGTCATAACTCAACGTGAAACGACCCCCTTCCAATGTCGTTTGTGTTAAATTGCTCGCATGGACAATTCCTTCTTGGGCCACCAGCTCAGCCCACTTAACCAACTGACCTTTACGAAACATACCATGCACGAAAGTACGAAAGCTTAAATCAATTGTTTTTTCCTGATTTCCCTTAAATCCGTCTCTTATCTTTTTATTTTTCTATTTAATTGTTAACCAATCACATAAATGCAATTAATGTTTCGTGTTTATTCACTTTATTGTATAGCATTGCTGAAAGTTTATATACTAATTATCTATTGATGATTTTTAAAACTTTTATATAATTACATTTTCTTGCTTTTTTTTAAAAGAATTTGAATTAATAATAAACACGACGAGAAATATTTTCAATAACCAGAAATTTTTTATTTTAAAAGGTTTAAATATATTTTTAGTCTTTTAGATTTGAATAATTTTTTTAGTCTTTAAAAAATATATTTTTATTAGTCTTTCAAATTTTTGAAAAATTAATTTTAATTTATGTCATTTTTTTTGTGTTAATGATTTCATAATGTGTAGAGATTTTTCATAGTCAGAAATGATTTTATTAATTTAATTTTCTTAAAAATAATTTGTGATAATTTAAAATTATTTTAAATATGTAAAAAAATCGTTATAATTCCGCTACCATCACCGCCCGCCAACAACACTTCTTCTTCACAAGGTATTTGTCACCTTTTGCTCAAACTGCTTACACCTTAATAATTACAATAGAGCATCCCAACAGAACCCCAAAGTTGACTTTATTTGAACGTTTTGTCAAGTGTTCTTTTACTTATTCGTTTGTTGAAAGGAATGTAAGTGCTTGTGAACTTAGCTTTTATGGAAGCTCTTTCATTTTAATTTATTTTACTTTTTAATTTTTTTCTTCTATAAATGCTTACAGACTAGTTTACTCAAACAAACCCATTTATTTAACTGTTGGAGTTGGACTTTTGGATATTTTTTAAGGTTAAAGTATTCACTTTGATCTCTATAGTTGTTTCCATTTTTAAGTTTTAGCCCGCAGATGAGAACAATGTAAGTTTTAGTTCATTAATTTACATGCAAATAAAGTTAGATTTTGGCGAGAAGATTAGTTTTCATATAAAGACTGGATTTAAAATGGAGAAAACTAACGAGAGCAAGTGAATAGTTAAACCTTCTTATTAATCTTAATCTGTGGACTTAGAATTCTGATTTGTGCAGCGAAGGGCAACACATCACGAATTATCATTGCCATAGTAGTGCCAGTTGCTAGTGTTGTTTTGGTGCTCATTCTTTTCTGCATCTATCTAAGAGTGAGGAGGTCAAGAAAACAAATTGAAAGTAAGTCTGAGGTTCTAAACATGGATATATTGTCATATTTTATAAAGAATTTTGGAAAAAATAGTCTTATAATTTAAAGGGTCAGTAGTGTAACATAAATCATAACTGAACTCTTTTAGCGAGATACAATTTATTTTGCAGACAATAATAAATAAATTTTCAGAAGTTCAAAGCATGCTTTACTCAATCACTTCTAGCAAAGAATAAGGAAATATAGAGGGAAACCAATTTAGTCTCTTTCTTCTGTTATTTTTATTGAGAAATTATGTCAATATCTCTCTCAATGTTATCTTTTATTGCTCGCATCTAAATGACTAACAAATTTCACCCGGGTCCCTATGAATGTGAAGCTAAAAGAGAAGAAGATAATAATGAAGATGAAATTACGTTTGCTGAGTCATTGCAATTCGACTTTGACACCATACGAGTTGCTACAAATGAATTTGCTGATTCTAATAAACTTGGACAAGGCGGGTTTGGAGCTGTTTACAGAGTAAGATGACACTTTTAATTCAGATAAATTTAACCTCTTCATCAAAACATGGTATATTAAGATACTATATTTGACTAAAACATAAAACATAAATGAAAAATATATATATTTTCAGGGTCAGCTTTCCAACGGACAAGAGATTGCAGTAAAAAGATTGTCAAGGGATTCTGGGCAAGGAGTTATGGAATTTAAGAATGAAGTGCTTTTAGTGGCCAAGCTTCAACACCGAAATTTAGTTAGGCTACTTGGGTTCTGTCTGGAAGGAACAGAAAGACTTCTTGTCTATGAATTTGTTCCTAATAAAAGCCTTGATTACTTCATATTTGGTAAGCTCGAATATCTGCATAATTACTCTAACTCTTACCTTAGTTCTGGTTCAAGACATACTGACTACTAATTAAAATTGCTTTAAAACTCATTTGGCGTTGTGTATCATGTATGTATATATAGATCCAATAAAGAAAGCACAATTGGATTGGCAAAGGCGTTACAAAATCATTGGAGGTATTGCTCGAGGTCTTCTCTACCTCCATGAAGATTCTCGACTGCGTATTGTACATCGTGACCTCAAAGCAAGCAACATTCTCTTGGATGAAGAGATGCATCCTAAGATATCTGATTTTGGGATGGCAAGATTGGTTCACATGGATCAGACTCAGGAAAATACAAGTAGAATTGTTGGGACCTAGTAAGTATGAGAACATACTATTATTTATGATTAATTAAATTTATGATTAATTAAACTTGCCTGTGATTTGCATGCAGTGGATATATGGCACCTGAGTATGCAATATACGGTCAGTTTTCAGCAAAATCAGATGTTTTTAGTTTTGGTATACTGGTTCTTGAGATTATAAGTGGCCAAAAAAACAGTGGTGTTCGACATGGGGAGAATGTGGAGGATCTATTGTGCTTTGTAAGTCGTTCTTTTCTTGTCATGTTACCTTCCTTTTCCTTGTCATTAGAATAATAGGATTAGAAAACCATTTCTTCCTTCACATTACTCTGCAGATGAAATCTGTGAAGTAACTAACTTCTGCAATTGAACAAATTTGTGCAGGCATGGCGAAACTGGAGGGATGGAACAACTACAAACATTGTAGATCCCACATTAAATGACGGTTTGCGAAATGAAATAATGAGATGCATCCACATTGGGTTATTATGTGTTCAAGAAAATGTGGCTGCCAGACCAACCATGGCTTCTGTTGCACTCATGCTTAATAGCTATTCTGTAACTCTACCGGTGCCTACAGAACCACCATTTGTTGGGGATAGTAGCACTAGAAGCCTTCCAAACATGCAGCCCCCATCAGAGCATAATTCAAGGCAAACAAGATCTAGTGAATCAGCAAATCAATCAGCTCAAAATTCGGTAAATGAGGCTTCAATTACTGAGCTATATCCTCGCTAGATTTTGGTGAGACACTGAGATGAGTGGTAGTCATTTGCATGTTTGATTAAAAAACAACATCAATTCCTGAAGTATAAAAACAATAGTAGTATCTTGGAACTGGCCTAGACTGTTGGTGTTATGTCTTGGTGGGATGCCGTATCTTTGTTTTTTTTTTTTTTCTTTTTCTGAGGAGCTCCTTAGGGACAGACACATACTTTCTTTTTACAGATTTCTATCCCTTGGGTATGGTCAGTTTTGTAATTTTGTTTTTAATGAATACATTTAGTGGAGGAGTAGTTTGGTGGGATAGGGATTGGGATGTCAACATAGTTGAGATGTCAATCCATATCTCTCCTTGATCCATCCCCCTTTCTTTTGCTAAAAAGATAAATAAAAAATAGACCATATATACAATAAAGTAATGTTATTTTCACAATCCACATAAAATTTTCTAAGATATAATTTTGAGTTTATTTTTTTGTACATAAAAGTTTATATGAGTTGGATTCTAAATAAGGATGTTTATAGCTCGGTTTGATTCAATTTTTGATAAAAAAAATCTTCCGAACCAAATTTTAAAAACACACGTGGTTCAGTTTGGTTTGATTTTTATTTTTTTAAAAATTGAATTGAATCAAACCAATATTTTACAGTTTGGTTCGGTTTAATTTTTACAATTTTTGTCGTTATAAACTTATTTAACATTTTATAATGTAAATTTACCAAATAAAGTCTCCATAATTACTGACATATTTATATTTTCAAGTTGCTACCATATGTATAAATAAATGACATAATCTTGCAGTAAAAAAAATCTTATATGCTCACACAAGTCACCAGACACACATCAAGTCATCAATAAAGTAAAACAATCTAATTGAATATTTGTACTCCCCATGAATAAACAAACAATAAAACTTCATAGGTGCCACACCCGAGTCCAAATGCTTGCTAATTAATTCAAAGTCTCAAAAGTCACAACATATAACAGAACACTATCATGAGTTACACTAACATAAAATATATAACAAATTAACAATAGTCAACAATCCAACACTCATCAATAGGTACATTCTGCAAAAATTAAAACATCATCAATTAATAGTTTAAATGAAAATTTCAGACATTTTAGAAAGTAACATAACTAATTAAGTGATGAATCATACCATACTCCAACTCCATCTCCAAGTGAAAAATCCAATTAGACTCAAGATTATAGTTATCTTCATCAAGTGGTGGAATTGGGAAAAGTTCTCTCTCTCTCTCTCTCTCTCTCTATATATATATATATATATATAATAGTTAATATGAATAAAAAATTGGACAAAAACAATTAAACAATAATAAAAGTTTATAATACAACAAAATATCTATTTCAATTCTTTCAATGTCATTCACGAGTTCTTCAATGTCAATTGACCATGGGAAGGATCGACACTAATTTTGTGTACAAATCAATGCTTCAACTGTCTATGGGAAGAGAGATCTCCTATAACAAATAAGCACTCTACCTCCCATGCTAAAAAGAAAACTCTCAAGCAACAATAGACACATATATGACCAACAAATCCCTAGCAATTTGACTATTTTCTAGGATTAACTTTCCACCACATCAAGATATCAAAAGTATTATTTTTCTTTTCCAAACTCTCTATGAGATATAAATCTACTTCATTTTTATGATTATTGATATCAAGAGCTATATATATTTACTACAGTTTGACAAGTATTTGACTATTTTAAGAGCTATATATATTAAACTTGGTCACTATTTTAATTTGCAAGTGATTGCGTGGGCATATTTATTTACTAAAGTTTTGACTTTCCCTCGTGTGATGTGAATCCCACTTCCCATCATACAGATATTAGAATTTTGAATGAACTTGAGTGTCTGGCTAAATTTGATGTTCTTGCTCCTATACAACTTGTAAGATGTCAAAAAAGATATCATTTGTGTAGTATGTTGCTGGAACATGCACGGCATCAAAATGACTAAGTTCTTGATGAGGAACTCTGGACAGATGATGCAAAGGCTATAGAGATTTTTAAAAAAAATGTTGGCCTCACAAAGCTGTCTAGCTTTCAGAGATGAAAATAAGATTCCTCAAACTATACAACAGCCTAGCTTTATGCCAATTTCTGGAACTGGCTAAACAACTAGTTAAATGACAACATTAAAACAAATCAAGCAGTAAAATCAATTGCAGCTCATTATTTTGGTAAGCACAGACCAAAATGAAAGTAACATAGTTGTTTAGCACCTATCAAACTATCAAACCCAAATCTGAAACATCAAATTAAAATAGTGACCAAGATTTAATTTTAAAAAAATAGCAAGTCACAAGGATTTGGTAAGAAAATAAGGGGAAAATTAATGTAATGTGTGTAACACGGCATATAACTTTGATATTTACCAAATTTTATATTCTTCCCTCCAGCTATAATTCCCAAAGACAAACACTTCAATTATATTTCAGTATGAAATTGTAATACTTGAAACTAAACGTATGAGCTTTAACTTGAAAGCAAATCACTAACAATGAAGGCCGAAGAGACATTTGAGAGAGTGGAAAACGTCAGAGTGATGATTGCGAGAGTTGAGAGGAAAACGTCACGGGACTCACGGTCACGGTGGCTCACAGTTGTGAGAGTGGCGGCTCAACTCTGGCTCATGGGGGCCCTCTGGCAGGTTCCAATGCCTCAAACCAAAAACCGAACTGAATTGCTCGGTTCAGTAAATAAAAAATCCAAAGACACTTTCGGTTGTAATCAATTATTGGTTTTCTGGATCGGTTTTAGGTTATTTTTTTGGATTGGTTCGATTCTGAACATTCCTAGTTCCAAGGGTTTATCGGAGCCTAAACAGGCCTCAAGACTCAAAGAACTGTTTTTACAGAAGCACTTATAGATTAAGTACAATAAAATCCTCGTATCAGCATTGAAAATTGAATTTACGTTTTTTTAGAATATATATGAACTTGTTACTTACCCATTAGATGTACCTTTTGTTGATTATACTTTTTGACTTTAAATTACATGTATCTAATTATATTGAATTAATATTAGTTAAAAGTAACTTTAATTTGAAATGATTTATGTTTTAAAAAAATATTTTAAGAGTAATAATAAGAGAAAATTTAATACAAATATTCAAATTAATATAACCTTTTTTTAGTAAAGCCTACTTTCGAAATTAAAATCAATTCTACCTCAATAACCAAATAGGTTTTTTTTTTTTTCCACCTAAAACTTTATAACATCTCATACCCACGTTTTTTTACTTTTAAAGTATTTTTTGCAAATACTTGTGTTTCTCTGTCGTTTAGCTTAAATTGGTCGCCTGGGCAATAGCTTCTTGGGCCATCGGCTTAGCCCACTTACCAATCTGACCTTGAACGTGATTGTCGTCAAAAACCACTTCTGCATGCCCGGCTAACGTTATAGAAGAGCTTTAACCTCCATTGCTTTTTATTTTTCACATAATTGATTTGGAGTTGACTTTACTTTCGTGGACTAGTTTTCTAAGTTTACTGAAATCAAATAGAACTGGCGATTGTTTCTCAAGATAATAGCTTGTGTATTTTAAATCTCTTTTGAGTTTCCTCGTATCAAACTTTTCATCAGTCGTGACAATGTATTTTTTTTTTGTTTTTTAAATTACGTCACAATTTTAACCAATTTAAAATTAAAAATAAGTATGCTTTTACTCGATTTAATTAGATATAATATTATTTACTTGATCTATTTTGAAAGGCGTTAGTGAATTAGGGCATGTGATTTTAAATAATAATATTGAGCATACCCATGCTAACATATGACATACACAGTCTTTCACAATTTAAATGAGTTACATCTTTTTAGCTTCTAAAAAAATGTTCCAAATAACTCTTTATTTCATCAAAGTGAAGGTAAAATTAAAGCAAATTAAAAAATTGTAACGTACCAAATATGAAATAATCAAGGCTTTTGTTGGGAACGAACTCATATATCAATATCCTTTCTCTTCTTTCAAAACAAAATCCAAGTAGTCTAACTAAGTTTCGGTGCTGAAGCTTCCCTGTTAGCAAAATTTCATTCTTAAATTCTGTTTCTCCTTGGTTAGAATTGATAGACAATCTTTTAATTGCAATTTCTTGTCCATCAGAAAGCGTACCCTAAATACAATATTTCAAACTTTAGTGCATATGTAATTCTCAAAATATTATCAGATATGTGAGGTTCCATGAAAAAGAAATCTTAATACCTTATAAACAATTCCAAATCCACCTTGGCCAAGCTTATTTGCATCAGAGAAGTTATTTGTTGCAAATTTGATAGTTGCAAAGTCAAATTGCAACAACTCATCTGTTTTAATGTCATTAGCAAGTTCACCTTCATCATCATCACCTTCACCTTCACCTTCACCTGTGGCATGAGTTTTCAGAAATATGTGTTAATCTCATAACTCATATTAAGTATTAACCTAATTACCTGCTTTAATATATGAGAAGAATTTTTAGCCTTTTAAAAAAAAAATAGAAACACCTTATTATGATCATGTGTTTATAATGTAATAAAAAAGCAAGAGATTAAAAGAAATAATTAATGAGATGTTTAAAATAAATTAGTGTTTAAATATCATTACTTATAGCATTATGATACTATAGAAAAATAAATATCTCAGTTCTCTCACAAATCTAATGTCTAAAAGTAAGACAAAATTCCACACCTTTTATATGTACTCTCTCATGACTAACCTTTGTTTCCTTTATCTTTCAACCTACTATTTTTCATCTCTCTCTCTCTCTCTCTCTCTCTCTCTCTCTCTCTCTCTCTCTCTCTCTCTCTCTCTCTCTCTCTCTCTCTGTCTCACACACACACACTCTTTTTGCCTCCATATATACTTCCATAAAACAATAGCGCTAATGTTTTATAAATTATCGTTTTATATAATCAACTGTCGTAAAAGTACGTTAATTATTTAAGTTAGTATCTTTTTCTTTTTATTTTTCATTACCACAACTTGTAATAATATATTTTGAAATTTATTATCTTATATTGAATTAGAAATGTTTGAAAAAAATTCAAATATAAAATAACATAAAAGAATATATTTATTCATTTTTAAATATTTGTTTCACAATAAAAAGATGAGAAAGGACAAATGTTGACTTACTTTGGATAGGTTTGTTGCGTCTTCGTCTTCTCGCTCCTAAATAATAGTACGTAAGGGCCAAGAGTACGACAACGACAACCATTGGCACGACTATGGCAATGATGGTTCGTGATGGGTTGCTCTTTTCTGGAAATACAAATAAAAAAATAAAAAAAGAGACCCAAGTTGATTTGTTTTAATAACAAAATCCAAGTTGATGATGTGAGATTACGAGATATATTTTGACAAGTCTAAACAGGCGATAGATGACGATATCGTGAAGGAATAAAAATATTGAAATTTGAAAACCTAATAAAATAACCATTTAGTATAATTAATTACTTGTAACTTTTAAACCTGTAGGGATAAAGTGAAATGAAATAATGTGATAGAGAATAACAAAAGAAATAATTAAAAAGAAAAAATAAGGTAAAAATAAAATAAAATAAAAGGGAAAGTGGATTTTTGTTAAGTACTAGTAGTTAGTTTCCAAACCTTTTTATTCCATGGTTAAATTTATTGAGTTAAATATTTATGTTAGATATTATAAAATAATTTTATATTATTATTGAATCATAAATTATTGTTTAAATTATTTTAAGACAATTATTTTAAAAATTAATAAATTCATCATAAAAATTATGATTAGGGAACCATGTGCATGATCCTTTTTCTCAAATTTATTCGTTTGTACCTATGTGGATAAAAAAGTGGAGTGAAAGAAACCTTTTCCAATGGTCGTGGTAACCTTATCAGTCGCAGGCTGTGGTGCTGGTGCATCGACTATGCGCTCAAAGAAGAGGTAGATCTCATATCTAACAGAACAGCTAGGTCCTAGATATTGACCACCCATCTTTCCACCACAAAAAAACGAAATACGTGACAAAGCACTCTGCAAGCATTTAGTACAGTTTTGTTTCGAAATATCAGGTGTGCACTGAAGCAGACCATATATGGTGGCGTTGCTTGATTGAACCGGAGCATCTCCTTCCGCCAAGAACTTGCGATTTCCCCGGGAGCCACCGCCGTCCACCGTCTCGTTACTCAACTTGCTTAACAAGTCGTCCACAGCTTGATCAAACTGTTTTACCACCTTCATCGACGCGTTATTTGTGCTGCAAAGAACGTTGTTAGGTTGAGTTACCATGACGCCAAATATTGAGTGGTTTGTGTAGCGTAGCATGCACGCGTCAAACCATGCAATCGCCTCTTTCTGTAATGGGCACCGCTCTCTGAGAAGGACCGCGGACTTCTCCAGGCAGCGACGGCAGTTTTCTGGCATAACATCTCCTCTGCAGAAACCGATGGCGTAAGCTTTGTTAGGGTTTTGGCCATACGAGAAATTGTAGTAGCCGTTGTCGATTTCTTTGTCGGAATACACTTTGAACAAGAGGTTATTCAGGTTGTTGTCGTAGACACCAGGGGTGAAGTTTCCGAACTGGTTGTTACATTCATGGTACACGAAATTTAGCTGCTCCTGGGCTTCAGATTTGAGAATGGCAAGGAAAGAAATGAATGAAAACAGCATCATGGAAGGAACCGGGGCCATTGTAGTGCTCCTCCACCGGACTAGGTTGCCCATTGAAGGGTTTAACGAGTGTTTTAGTATTTAATTTAGAATCTATAATAGTGGTGGTTAATGTGGAAGTATTTAACGAGAACCAACTTGAGAATTAATAGTAATGTCATACATCAACCTACGGGTCAATAGTATATTCAAAAGCCTTGATCCTTGTTTTATTCAACAAGTGTTATTTACATGGTAGGTATTATTAATTTATCTTACGTGTGAGTGTGGGCATTTATATTATTACATAGTGTTATCCTTGTTGACGCTTACATTAAAAAATATTTTTAAAATACAGCAGTATTAATTAATTAGCATAAAAACAATAAAAAAACGTAAATATTTTTTTTGTGTCTGTTTAACATTGCTTTTACTTAATAAAATTTATTTAGATTTTAAAAAAATCCAAGGTAATTAAAATAAGATATTTTATTCATAATATCAAATCATTTGTATTATAAAAATAACATACATGCATACTGATGAAAAAGTAACAAACACAATAGTAATTAATATGAAACGAGTAAGGAATTTAATTCGTTGAATAAAAATGTATTAATTATTATAAATCTCCTAATATCTTGGATTATTATGACAAAATTAATTAAAAACTAATATGATGTGATATTTTTTCAGAGAATTAGGAAAATGATTTTTAGACACTTCTTACATGTCTAAACAACAATTTTTCATACATGATTTCAAAACTTTGCTATCTTTTGGTCAGTGATCACACATGGATCAGGCCAGGGGTCAAAGTTTTCTTGGTCGATATGCAGACTAATAATCTACAATGAGTATAACTAGTTGCTACTTAATTGATGACTCTAGGTTAATTTAATATTAGTGAAAGGAGGATAAAACCAGTAGAGGCAGTAGTATAATTAATTACTTGTAATATTTTTATTAAGTGTTAGAAAAAAAGATATTGCTAAAAGTAAAAAATGTACTAGTGAGAGCCAATGCTTCTGCTTGAAAAACAAAAGGAGAACCCATCAAGCAGCACATTTTTGCACGAATGGAAACTCCATGGTGGTTATGCAAACAAAAGCCAAATCCAAATTCCCCAGGGTCAGTAAAAAGAGCAGCGTCAAGATTCAACTTCATGAAACCATGTGAAGGCTTTGTCCACACCTTATCGTTTCTTATACGCCAAATGCACCAACAAGCAGTTGCAAATTTTAGGTGTTCATCAGAGTGTAAACGTTGGAGAAGACAGAACATGGCAAAAAAATGCACCAAGTATACTTTTACTTACTCGATTTAATTAGATACAATATCATTTACTTGATCTATTTTGAAAGGCTTTATTGAATTAGGGACTTGATTTTAAAGATTGAGCCCTACAATGACTAAATTACGTGTGTACGGATTAATATGTTTTAGAAAAATAATCAATTTTCTATTAAAAAATTTAAGACAGTTTTGGAAAAACAAATGTTAATTTACTCAAAACATATATGTTTCGTTTATATATATATAGTTCATTTACAAAGAAAACACCGAAGTTTGAAAGCAAACACTACAAAAAAAAAAGTGGGGCGAAGTGCTAGGACAAACCCTACAAAATAATTAACCAGGAAGGGTAGGTGGTTGTTAACTCCAAAGGATGAAGTTTCAATAATTGATCATTTCCATTTTGCCCAATTCGCTTAAAAAGTAAATTTTATGACAAATATCTAACGAGGATATGGCTCGGTGATTGGAGCCATAATTGATGATTCTTGAGCAGATTGACTTCCTGAATAACCTGACCTTGTTACCTCTGAATGTTGCTCACCAGACAGCATAGACGTAGGCAAAGAACTCTTACCACGCATTAAAAATGCAGGCTCAGAAGGTTTAGCAAGTCGGAAAGAGTCACTGTTAAGCATCAGTAAAACGGTATTCATAGTTGGTCTATCAGCTATATGTTCCTGTACACACAGTAATCCAATGTGAATGCATCTCCTTATTTCATTCCAAGAATAATCCTTTAATGTGCCATCTACAATATTTGAAACTGTCCCTCCCCTCCAATTTTTCCATGCCTGCAAAAAAATTGCTCAACCGAAAATAAAACGTTTATAATATGAAATTTCTTAAATGTGGAAAATTTCATATGTAGAACTATAAGCTTCCGAGCTTCAAATAAATAGGGAAATTAACTATTAACTAATAGTAGTGAATAGGTATCACACTTACAAAGCTTAATAGATCTTGTGCATTTTCCTCGCTACCACGAATCTCACTGTTTCTTTGTCCGCATACAATTTCCAGAATCATTACGCCAAAACTAAAGACATCTGACTTGACTGAAAACTGTCCATATTTAATGTACTCAGGAGCCATATATCCACTGTATATCACAATAATCAAGCACATTTAGATAAAAAAAATATTACTTCACCATTCATGTTTCACCTATTGTTTTTTTAATGGCCTATTGACTATTGTTTTATAGAAAATCACTAATTGAAAATATGGAATATCTTATTAACTCTCAAGTGTTGTTATACTTACAAGGTCCCAACAATTGTATTTGTACTGGCTTGAGTTTGATTGATCTCAAATAATCTTGCCATGCCAAAATCTGATATTTTAGGGTTTAACTCTTCATCTAACAAAATGTTACTTGTTTTGAGATCACGATGAACAACTTGTAATCGAGAATCTTCATGAAGATAAAGAAGACCTCGAGCAATGCCTCTTATAATATTGTAGCGTCTTTCCCAATTCAGTTTCACACGTTTGTTTGGATCTACATAAATACCCAAGCCACCATATGACATATATAGTCTTTCACAATTTAATCAAGGCAAAAATGAAGGTAAAGTCAAAGCAAAAATTAGTAACGTACCAAATATGAAATAATCAAGGCTTTTATTGGGAACGAACTCATATATCAATAACCTTTCTCTTCTTGCAAAACAAAAGCCAAGCAGTCTAACTAAGTTTCGGTGCTGAAGCTTCCCTGTTAGCAGAATTTCATTCTTAAATTCTGTTTCTCCTTGGTTAGAATTGATAGACAATCTTTTAATTGCAATTTCTTGTCCATCAGAGAGAGTACCCTGAATACAATATTTCAAAGTTTAGTTCATATGTAATTCTCAAAATATTATCAAGATATGTGTGATTGCATGAAAAAGATAAATCTTAATATATATACCTTATAAACAATTCCAAATCCACCTTGGCCAAGCTTATTTGCATCAGAGAAGTTATTTGTTGCAAATTTGATGGTTGCAAAGTTAAATTGCAACAACTCATCTGTTTTAATGTCATTATCAATTTCACCTTCGCCTTCTTCACCTTCACCTGTGGCATGAGTTTTCACAAACAATTTGCCTATTCTTGTTAACTAACGTCATTTATTAACTTCTTTGTATTATAGTATTGAAATTGAATCAATATTTATTAATTGCTTCCACTTTTTTCCCTCTATTTTTAATTTGTAATTTTACTTTGTATTTTTCACCGACTTATTTTTTTGATTTTTTTGCTTAAATATGCTTAAGGTTCATGATGTATTATCAATTTTTATTTGGATCCATAATAAATTTTCTCATTACATTTGTTCTATAATATATCAAAATTTTTGTTTTGCATTAAATGATTAGATAATAATATCTCAATGATATATATATATATATATATATATATATATAATATTAGATATATATTTGCAAGATGTCATGTCACTATTTAATTAATCTAATAAACTCAAACCAAAAGTGTAAATATATCAAATATTTAATACAATTTTTTTTATTAGGGTCCAAAATAAAAATTGATTATATATCAAGAAACTCAAACTTTAGTTTATTTTTTTTAAAATAGAATTTAAGTCAAACTGTTTTTCAATATAGCTTCTTGTAAAAAAAATATGTAACTTATTTTTAGAGAGAAAATTGTGAGAATAAGGAGCTTTTAGATAAAAAAAATCAATAAATGAGAAAAGGACATTCACTACAAAAAAAAAAAATGATAAAAGGACATATATTGACTTACTTTTGATAGGTTTTTGTCTTCGTCTTCTCGCTCCTAAATAATTGTAGGTAAAGGCCACCAGGAGTACGACAACGGCAACAACTGGCACAACTATAGCGATGATAGTTCGTGATGGGTTGCTCTTTTCTGGAAATTAAAAAAGAAACCAAAGTTGATTTTTTTTTAATAACAAAATTGATTTGAGATTACGAGATATATTTTGACAAGTCTAAACAGGCTATGAATGATCGATGATATAGTGAAGGAATAAAAATATTGAAATTTGAAAATAAGAAACTAACGAGTAGTATAACTAATTACTTGTAATTTCTAAACCTTATATTCTACGAATAAAGTGAAATGAAATAATGTTATTTTTACGTGAATTTTTATAATTCATTTTTTCAAACTCAAATCTTCTCATGTTACTTAGTAATATTATATACTTTATTAGAAAAAAAAAACAAATTTTATTAAAGAAGAACTCATCATAATTAATTGGAAGGTTTTTTTAATTATATATGGTTGATAAAAATAAAATTTTATTGACGTGATTAGTGGGATGAAAGTAAAATGAAATGAAAAAGAAAATGAATTTTTGTCAAGTAACTAGTTTCCTAACCTTTTTATCCCATGCTTAAATTTATTTGTTTGTACCGGCCTGTATGGTTAAAAAAGTGTTATGAGACTACTAATAGCATAATTATGGAGTGAAACAAACCTTTCCCAGTGGTGTGGGTGGTAACCTGAGTCGCAGGTTGTGGTGCTGGTGCATGGTGTACTATCAGCTCAAAAAATGGATAGATCTCATATCTAACAGAACAGCTTGGTCCTAGAAATCGACCACCCGTTTTTCCATCACAATAAGATGAAATATTCGTCATAGCGTACTCCAACTCTCCAAGCATCGAGTACAGTTTTTACTAGAAATATCAGGTGTGCACTGAATGAGAGCATATATGGTGACATTGCTTGATTGAACCGGAGCATTTCCTTCAGCGAAGAACTTGAGACTTCGACGGGACTCGCTGTCTGGGTCTGCCACTGTCGTCGTCGTGTTTCTCAGTTTGTTCAACAGGTTGTGGACCACTTGATCAAAACCAGTAACCGATTTAGGATCCTAATTTAGAGAATGATTTATTTAAAAAAATTAAAACTCATGGTTATTATCATGAAAAGAGGGAAAAATTAGGATCAAGAAATTTATATATGTAACTTCTTAAAAGTGATGTACACCCGTCAAGTAAGTGTGGATCCGCTAATTCAAACCAATCTACCTTTGTCGCGTTTTTTGTGCTGCACAAGATGTTGTTAGGTGTAGTTACCATGACACCAAATATTGAGTGGTTGGTGTAGCGTAGCATGCACTCGTCAAACCACCCGATCCCCTCTTTCTGTCCTGGGCACCGCTCTCTGAGAAGGACTGCGGACTTTTCCAGGCAACTACGGCAGTTATCTGGCTTAATATCGCCTCTGCAGAAACCGATGGCGTAAACTTTGTCAGGGTCTTGTCCATAGGAGGAATTGTAGAAGCCGTAGTCATTTTCTTTGTCATAATACATATTGGACAAAAGGTTATTCCTGTTGTCTGAGTAGGTTTCGGTGGTAATGTTTCCGTACTTGTTGTTACAATAATGGTACAAGAACTGTAGCTGGTCGTTCTTGGCTTCAGATTTGAGTATGACAAGGAAAGAAAGAAATGAAAACAGCATCATGGAAGGAATCAAGGCCATTTTGGTACTGTTCCTCGATCCGGAGTAGGTTAATTGTCCAAGTGTTCCTAAGGCAATAAGTAGCTATAAAAGAATATAATTTAGAATCTATAATGATGGTTGTTAATGTGGAACATGTACCAACTTAAAATTGATAGTAATGTGATATACATCAACCTATGGGGCCACAGTACTAAAAAGCAGTCATCTTTGTATTATTCAATAAGTTTTAGAGTATTTAGTATTTACATGGTAGGTATTAATTTATGTGTTTAATGATTGAGAGTGTATTTCCTATAAAAAAATGATTGGGAGTGTAAAATGAATTCTCATCCTATCATAAATCATTATGAATATAATTTTAAAATGATTATTATAAAATGAATAAATTAATTATATATGATAAATTATAATTAAATGAAACTGCAAAATCATTACATAGTTTATTTTCTTTTAAAATAGTTTAACAATCATGCTGACAGACTATAGCACTAAAGCAATTGAAAGATAAAATTAAAGTAACACATTAACCGAGGAGTGATTTCTATGTCGTCTTATACCTAAAAAAAAATAGTTAATTAGCATTGTAAAATTAATTTTAAAATATCTAAATTATATATAAAAAATAGATAAAAATTAATTTAAATGAGTTACATCTACATAAATACCCATGCTAACATATGACATACACAGTCTTTCACAATTTAAATGAGTTACATCTTTTTAGCTTCTAAAAAAATGTTCAAATATGTGTTAATCTCATAACTCATATTAAGTATTAACCTAATTACCTGTTATAATATATAAGAAGAATTTTTAGCCTTTTTAAAAAAATAGAAACACCTTATTATGATCATGTGTTTATAATGTAATAAAAAAAGGAAGAGATGAAAAATAATAATTAATGAGATGTTTAAAATAAATTAGTGTTCAAATATACTTATAGTATTATGATACTATAGGAAAAGAGAAAAGAATAAATATTGATGAGATATTTATAATAAAAGGGTGTCCATTTTGTCAGCACTCTTTCATATACTAAAGAAATTGGATATCTAGAAAAATAAATATCTCAGTTCTCTCACAAATCTAACGTCTAAAAGTAAGACAGAATTCCACACCTTTTATATGTACTCTCTCATGACTAACCTCTGTTTCCTTTATCTTTCAACCTACTATTTTTCATCTCATGACTAATGTTTTATAAATTATCGTTTTATAATCAACTGTCGTAAAAGTTAATTATTTAAGTTAGTCTTTTTCTTTTTATTTTTCATTACCACAACTTGAAATAATATATTTTGAAATTTATTATCTTATATTGAATTAGAAATGTTCGAAAAAAATTCAAATATAAAATAACATAAAAGAATATATTTTTAAATTTTTAATTTTTTTTTCACAATAAAAAAATGAGAAAGGACAAATGTTGACTTACTTTGGATAGGTTTGTTGCGTCTTCGTCTTCTCGCTCCTAAATAATAGTACGTAAGGGCCAAGAGTACGACAACGACAACCATTGGCACGACTATGGCAATGATGGTTCGTGATGGGTTGCTCTTTTCTGGAAATACAAATAAAAAAATAAAAAAAGAGACCCAAGTTGATTTGTTTTAATAACAAAATCCAAGTTGATGATGTGAGATTACGAGATATATTTTGACAAGTCTAAACAGGCGATAGATGACGATATCGTGAAGGAATAAAAATATTGAAATTTGAAAACCTAATAAAATAACCATTTAGTATAATTAATTACTTGTAACTTTTAAACCTGTAGGGATAAAGTGAAATGAAATAATGTGATAGAGAATAACAAAAGAAATAATTAAAAAGAAAAAAAATAAGGTAAAAATTAAATAAAATAAAAGAGAAAGTGTATTTTTGTTAAGTACTAGTAGTTAGTTTCCAAACCTTTTTATCCCATGGTTAAATTTATTGAGTTAAATATTTATATGTCAGATATTATAAAATAATTTTATATTAATATTGAATCATAAATTATTATTTAAATTATTTTAAGATAATTATTTTAAAAATTAATAAATTCATCATAAGAATTATGATTAGAGAACCATGTGCATGATCTTTTTTCTCAAATTTATTTGTTTGTACCTATGTGGATAAAAAAGTGGAGTGAAACAAACCTTTTCCAATGGTTTTGGTAACCTTATCAGTCGCAGGCTGTGGTGCTGGTCTACAAGCACGGATACGTGCAAACAAAAAATCACCGTATCGGACACATGTTCGATATGGATTTGTGGCCGATACGCAAATTCGCCTATCCAGTCAAAGTTAACAAAATTAAAAAAATTTGTCACATTAAACAAGTTGGAGAATAAATTAGGAGTAATATATGTGTTAATCTCTTTAAAGAAGTTTTAATTTGACTTTACTCTTCTAAAATTTTTGCTTATTTTTGTCGTTCTAATTTTAAAATAGTTTATTTTTTATTCTCAAAAAAGTAATTATAGTTAACATTTAATTACAGTTATAAATTGTCAGAAATACACTTTCAAAATTAAAAGTGGAATATTTTTAAAATAAAATGATAAAAATAAGACTTTTTTATATTTTTGAAAGATTAAAGTTGAATTGTTTTTAAAGAACCAAAAATATATTTTACTCATAAATTATTAACTTGAATTCTATTACTAGAATAAAAATTAGAGAATAATTTAAAATCATATGAATATGAACAAGGGACACAGTCAAAGAAAAATATCAATTATAAAATAAAATAAAAAAATCGAACGGAGTTGTTGGATAATTGAGAGCCGTGAGTTTAAACGAACTACATACGGCATGACCTTACCGTATGTAAAAAAAAAAGAACTTGTACTATCAATTAATTTAGTAATCATTATTCATATAATTTTTAAAATATTTATTACAAAAGTCAACATATTGTTAAAGAAGATTAATTTTAATCTACTGTCAAGTAAAGTATTCTACATTATCCTGAAAAGTTTCATAAAATTTATGAGTAATTAAACTTGTTTGTGGTTCTTGAGATTGTAAGTGGCAAAAAAAAACACTGGTATTCGTCGTGGGGAGAACGTGGAGGATCTATTTGACCTTTGTAGGTTCTTCTTTTCTTCTTAATTAGTATATTTTCATTGTTATTTCTTCGTTCACAATACTGTACAAATGGAATTGTGAAGTAACTAGCATCAGCAATTGAGCAAATTGTTTCCCCAATTTTCTTCAAAAGTTACAAATATAGCGTTTTCTTTAGTTCCGACAATTTTTTTTATTCTTGTAATGTTTAGTTTCTCCACGGCATGCCCAGATGGAAGTCTTTCTTTAGTCAACACCCAACAAAAAAGTTATAAATCAATTAAAATTATAACACATGATTTATTCGCTACTTAATTTTAGCTTATGCATGCGATCAAATTAATGATTACAAACTTATTTTTGGACAGAAAATGATAACAACTTTTAGTAAACCTGGAATTAACAATTGGGTAATTAAAATCTCACTCATTTCTACAGCTTCAATCTTCCCTCGTTACTTCTCATTCCCAGACGACAAGAAGTACGATTGTTCTTTCTTGAAGCCAACTTTCCTATCTTGTCTCCTTTTCATATTAAAAAAATCAAAAGTATACATAACTTACTGAAATATATAAATAATCAAACCTATTTTTAATTCAAGGGAAAATAACAAAACTAGAACCGGTTGACTTAAGTCAACTTCGGGGTCAGTCAACTATGCTAATTTGCTAGTGGAAACCTATCAAGATCAATCTTGGTCACATAATAGTAGTAATTAACATAAGGTCCCACGAATTGAATTGAAAGGGTTCTGTTTCTTCACTTCAAAATAGAAAGAAAAAAAAAATTGTTGCGTTTCAAACTTTGTACCCGCAAATTAATTTTAGTTATAAAAGCTAGCAACAGCATAATTTTCATACGTTTTTGTTTTCCTGATACATCTGAATGCATCAAATTAAAAATTCCTAAAAATATATTACAAATATTTATTATACCAAAATTATAAAAATATTAAACAAAACTAAAAAATTAAAAAATATTTATTTATTAAATAATTAAATTAAAAATCTATTTACAATTTTTTTTTAAATTAAAAAAACCTAAAAAAATAAAAAAATAAAAACAAACTGTACAACTTAGAAGTCGTACTTAAAAATGAAAAAAAATCTTAAGACTTAGAAGTCATAAAAAGAATTATTAAATGGAAGTCGTAAATATATTTACGATTTCCAAGTCGTAAATATATTTATGATTTTTGTTTAAAAAAGTTAAAAAAAAAATTTCTATAACTTTGAAGTTCTAAATTTAAAAAAGAAATTACATTAAAGTCATAAAATCTTTTACGAATTCAGTTTAAAAAATAAAAAAAAAATTGTGACAGAAGTTACAACTTTTGAATTAGAAGATATAATCTATGTTACGACTTATTCCTTTTGATAATTAATTTGAAGTCTACTAGCCACAAAAAAGAGCATGCTTTACTCAGTTACAACTTTTGAATTAGAAGTTATAATCTATGTTACGACTTATTTCCTTTTGATAATTATTTGAAGTCTACTAGCCACAAAAAAGAGCATGCTTTACTCAGTTACGGCTAGAAATAGTTAATCACAAAGGAAGTGAATAACTCTCGTGTTTTGGTTTCACGACAAGAAATTACATCTAACATTATTAGTTTTAGTCTTTTAGATCGCATTGAACTTTTATCAGCATAGTGGGATAAAGCTTGTATTGAAAATCTTACTAGTTTGAATATGTTCTTCCTGTGAAGCTCAACAACAAGAAGAATATGATGATGAAATTGACAATTCTAAGTCATTGCAATCCAACTTTAACACCATACGAGATGCTACAATGACTATTGCGATTCTAATAAACTCGGACGAGGCGGATTTGGGGTTGTTTACAAGGTAAGCTAACACTGTCAAATGTAACTTTGCATCAAAATATGGTACGGATAATTACTTGCAAAGTCTCACAACTCCTGATTGATATATTTTCAGGGTAGGCTTTCCAATGGACAAGAGATTGCTGTCAAAAGGTTGTCAATGAATTCTAGACAGGGGGATATAGAATTCAAGAATGAAGTGCTTTTAGTGGCCAAGCTTCAGCATCGATATTTAGTTAGGCTACTTGGTTACTGTCTGGAAAGGAGAGAAAAACTACTTGTCTATGAATTTGTTCCAAATAAAAGCCTTGATTACTTCATATTTGGTAAGTTTAATTTGAATGTTTGTTTAATTGGACCATACTTCTGTTAATTCAGTTGTGGTTTAGGACTTACCTTAATTACATAACTCTTAAGAGTCATATGGCTTGTTTGTCTATGTAGATCAAGCAAAGAGACCCCAATTAAATTGGGAAAAGCGCTACAAAATCATTGAAGGTGTTGCTCGAGGCATTCTCTACCTCCACCAGGATTCTAGATTGCGCATTAGCCATCGTGATCTTAAAGCAAGTAACATTCTCTTAGATGAAGAGATGAATCCTAAAATATCAGATTTTGGTTTGGCAAAATTGTTTGGTGTGAATCAAACTCATGGAGACACAAATAGAATTGTTGGAACCTAGTAAGTACTCAAATGCATTATAGTTTATTAGTCGTTAATGATATTATGGGTTTAGCCATTGAAATTGTGTAGAAGTTGAAGATGATAGTGAAAAGATTCTGCTTGATTAAGCTATACTTCATCATATTATGTAGTGGATATATGGCACCTGAATATGCAATGCATGGACAATTTTCAGATAAATCGGACATTTTCAGTTTTGGTGTACTGGTTCTTGAGGTTGTAAGTGGCCAGAAAAATAGTTGTATTCGACATGGAGATTTGGTAGAGGATCTGTTGAGTTTTGTAAGCTTTCCTTTTACCTTACTTCTTGTTAGATGTATCAAATTGGAGAATCTTAGGTGTTAATAATCTAAATTACTGTAGAAATGGAATCTAACATAATTTATGTAACGGAGCAACATCACGCAGGCATGGCAAAGCTGGACAGAAGGAAGAGCTACAAATGTCATAGATCCCACATTAAATAACGGTTCACAAAATGAAATAATGAGATGCATCCACATTGGGTTACTCTGCGTTCAAGACAATGTAGCTGCTAGACCTACCATGGCTTCAGTTGTATACGTGCTTAATAGTCATTCTTTCACTCTCCCACTACCTTTAGAACCTGCATTTTACGTGGATAGAACTGGAAACCTTCCAGACATGCAGTTATGGGAATTTAATTCACGGACAACGAGATCAAGAGAACACACAACTAGATCAGCTCAAGAATCGGTCAATGAGGCTTCAATTTCTGACCCATATCCTCGCTAGATTTTGATCATGGTTGTGGTAGTCATAAAAATTATCGATCAGAATAAACATTCAATTCTTCAACCAAAGTGCAGCGTATAGGTACACATGTAAGTTATTCTTTCGTAGTCTAGCCTACTGTCCAGACAAACCAAATGTCCCTTTGTTGAAAGTGAGAAAGAAACTTGTAACCAGATACCCTCAGTTTCTTTTAATTACAAAATGTATGCTATGGCAATTTCTTGCTTTGACCACAGCTTAGCCTATGCTGTGTCTGCACAATATATAGGACAATTTAAAATTCCCCCGGACGTTCGTTTTCAGTAGAATGATATTTTGCATCTAAATAAGTTTACAACAGTTGTCGAGCACTAAATCACACAATTTATTATCGATGCTATTTTTCGTATTTCCTACAATATTTATTATTTGCCACAGCGTGTGGTAATAGACGTGTTTTGTTTCTTCTGTATTTTCTCTTCCTTTTCTTTTTTCTCATTGGCTAAGAGGGAAAATTAGTAAGGTCAGTAACTTAATGCACGTACGCAATAATTTAAAAATCCCAATAGAGGACATAAGAGAACGCTACAATAAAGCCAAGTAGCAAGTCTTGTTACTTCACCAGCTGCTGCCCCTGACACAGGGGTCGTAAATACATTGGTTATAATTCAACGCAACATAAATCATACAGAAAATTCCAACTAGACTGGTCGCAATAATCTCAGTAAATTGTTATAGCATAAGGATCCAATCCTCAAAAGCTTGTTATGCTCATGATAGCTCAACTATTCTTGGACGTTTTTTGGAATGAACATTTCCCTTTTGTTTTTCATGAATATTACCTTTACCGGAAATAGATTTTTGAACAAGAGATGAAGGCTTTTCACTTTTGTTTCCATCGTCGTGATAATCATCACTGCTTTCAATATCATCATCCCCACTGTCATCATCAGTACTACTTTCCTCTGAATCTGTTTCACTACCATCAGCAGCCAATGGAATCACAGGCTGACAAGTGGAAATTGCAGATTCAGCAGCAGCCACTGCCTCTGGTGTATGAAGATCAGCTACTCCAAGCATCAAATCCTGCAAGAAAATGAAAGCAAAATAAATAATTTAATCCACTAATTGCAAGTCAGTAATATATAGACAGGTAAGTAGAGGGATTATTGATATGAGAGAGCTAATAGAGTGACTGACACTGACCATTTCAATAACTTCCGATTCATTTCCAGTTAGCTCTTCAATATCATAATTCTCAGGATTGTCCTACATATTATTATACGGGTATATATATTTAAAGTTAAACAAGATGGAATAAAGTAAGAAGGGAAAAAATGGTTGCAAAGCAGTAAAAACAAATGGCTTTGACCAGAAATCAAGCTTTAACCTTTGCATCAAGTTCAAGCCTCTTATTTGCTTCTGACATCACTCCTAGGAAGTCTTTAACCTTCCCTAAAACTGCATCAATAAACAAAATTTGATGTCAGGCAAAAAATTGTACTTCATTTTATTATTCCATCTTCATAGAGTTCAGCTGCATTCAAACAATAGCTACATCAATGCTTATGACTAGAATATAACCAGGTGGTGTGATATAAAAACCTAATTCAACATGAAATATTATTTAGGGAAAAAGGCTTGTCTGTCACATCCATGTTTAGTTTTACTTCAAACCAAAAGTTTAGAAATTAGTGATTTAAGATTCTTGAGAGAGCAATCACATATAAAATAGTTGTAAAACAACTAAAAATATGTGCATGAACAGACAGAGAAAACCCAACCAATGCCATCATGCACAGACAAATAAAAGTGTTTTTGTAGACAAGGATTTGAGTTTATATTGAACCACAACATGATTAAGATCTTGAACTTTGAATGCTTAAACAATTAAACTATTTCACTTAAAATAATAGCCACTAACATACAGCAAATCTGTTTGGCACACAAGACAAGGGGCAGAAAACTTCCAGTCCATTGGCAGACAAATCACACCAAAAGTTAAGTTGAAGACCAGACAAGACCAAAACACCCTTTTTGGGAACTCCAGCTGCACAGAGAATAACTGATTCAGACTGAGATCCTAGTGTATGGGCATCTGTGGTTAATAACAATGAAGTACTATTGTCTACTATAGGCTCATCGCACTAGCAGGGGACATAATTGGTTGGTAGTTTGCATGGATATGGGTAAGAGTAATGGTACAGGTACACTGTACAACAAAATTCTGAAAACTAGAGTACAGGGATAGCATAGTATATCACAAAGAAATATAAAAAATAAACAACAAAGAAATTAAATCATAAGAAAAATACAAGTTTCATTATGTTCTAACTCAAATAAGCAAAAACATTTAAGGAAGGCACAAAGTTTGAAGGGAGCGAGTGAAGCAGTAGTTTGTTTAATTTTGTTACAAAGCAAACAACTTAGCAACAAAATCTAATGTTTTGCATGGACTAACTTGTATTTGAAGTGAATCACTACCAGTGATAAGGGAGCATTGGATGTATATACCCAATAAGTACCGTTATGGGCATCACAACTATCTACGAAAAGAATACCCATACATCATAGGTAACGTGTATATCCCAAGCAATATCATGAACAATTGTTCAGGCACATCATAGCCCAGTAATGAGCTTTGAAACATAAATGTGAAAAAATTATACCAAGGAAACCAGAGTTAGCCATCATCCAAAACAGCATGTGACAATATCTAGGCAGTATCAGTTAATTCCCTTGCACATAGCATTCAGTGTTTTTGTCAATATGGAAACATGCAAACTAAAAACTCTAATCTACTATAACTTTACAGTAATTAACCAATATTTGAGGTGTTCCTTATTAAAAAAAATGTAAATTTAAAGACTTGGGATGAATTTGAAGCAGTACGTTGGCTTGGGGGATGTGGGGCAGTGAGGGGTGCTCCATGAGGGGGTAGTCTCCTAGTTTGAGTGTCTGATTCTTTTTTATTATCACAAACAAGAAGAGTGGATTCTGCACAAATAAAGACAACTTCATCATTAGAGCCCAAAATGAAAAAGGAAAATAAGCAAAAAAAATTGGATTGAAGAAAGATAGAAGAGACCTAAGGAAGAAAGGGGTGTGCCTTTATGCTCAAACTGGAGCAGCTCTTTGCTCCTCTCTGCCATATCTTGTTGTCTCTCGTCAGCTGTCTCAAAATCCTGTGACGGTTCCAAAGAGTGTATAAGGAAGCAAATGCAAACGTTGGCCTAGGAAATACAAAGCATAGTTTTAAAAACCAAACAGTGATCGAACCGATTAAGAAACTGGGTCAATGGTCGAACCAGTGGGTCACTTATTGACATGCATGACCTGATCTATATTTAAAAAACTGAAAAATTTATACCTTGACTTAATAAAAGGCCAAAAAAGACAAAATATCACAAATTAATATGCACAAAAAAAAGTTTCAGCAGAACAAATTTGGAATCTACAATTGTAAAAACAGCATTAGGTACATGTGGTACCCTATTTTGATACAAAAGATAGTTGACTTGCTTACATACAACGTTTTAGCAATTAAAAATCAAGTAAGCAACCAGTACCTATTTCTAAAAAATACAGACTTGACAATAATAACAGTAACTTCCCCCAACCCATGTAACAATTCCTATTACATCTTTCATCCTACAACACTTGCCATGGCATTTCTCATATTTAGATCCATCAATCTGAATTTGTATCAGTCCATCCTTCCATCCAAAAAGTGACAAACGGTAACAAGTAAAAGAAGCTAAAAGGATTGAACCTCAATAAGTATCACTAATTACTAAAGTGTCGAACACCTTCTCATTTCAATTTCATTCCCAATACCAGAAACTTCAAGCAAAAACAGTAATAAAAGGTCACAGAATTGACTGTCGAACACTCACTGTTACAAAATACAATTTCCGAACTAACTAATTAATTCAAATTCTAATACTTCAAAAGTTCAAAAACACATGTCAATTTCCCAGCCATTGTAGAGTTAAGTGCAGGTTGCACTCGAATAATCAATACAGTTGGGTGCCTATTTGGAAACGAGTCGTAATAAAATTGAAAAAGAAGAAAGACACTTACTTGGAACCTTCCAACGCGACGGCTGGTGTGGTGCAACCTTCCGACTGCAACGACGACGAAGGCTGGTCGTTCCCGCCTTCGTGGCTTCGACGCTCTCTGCTGTGTGTTCGTGGCTTCGCAGCTTCTTGCGACGATGGCAGAGGATCGGCGGGACGACGGCGACGGTGAACAGAAGGTGGTTGGACGGCAACGGCGACTAGGGTTTTAAATTTGTCGTAGGCTTGCGCGTCCAACTAAAGATGATTATTTGACTGGGTTATGTCTTGGGCTTGGACTTGAAACGTGGTCGGTGACAGAAATACGGTAAGTTAAACCGTAATTAAAAATATATTTATAATAATGATATTTAATAAATAAGTTTACATGCTTAATTTTTAATATCTTTATTATATAATAAATACGAACATACAACTATTTTTTTCTTCTCATATTTTTATACTTTTTCTGTCACATCACTTGACTTATACTATATTAAAATAAATAATATAGTATATTATTTTAATATATTAAATAATATAAATATTATAATATGAAAATAAATAATATTAGTGATGTGGTAAAAAAAGTTGAGAAGAAAATGGCATAAAAAACAGATAAAAGACAAAAGTGATCTATGTTTATTTTTATTGTATGAAAAATATTAAATAATAAAATATATAATTTATTTATTAAATATTTTTATTATAATTTATTTATTATTTTTAAACTAGATTTAACATTAACTAAGTATTTTAAAAATACAATATCATTTAATAATGTTATATATAATTTAGTGTTGGTATTATAACTCAGACAATGTAGTGGTTTAGGTCTTGAAAGAAAAATGGAAGGTCACAGCGACATGAATTTAATCCAATCTTTATTTATGATATGGCTATCAGCATCCATGGTAAATGGGCTTAAAAAGAAGAAGAAAAACAAGATATTTTTTTGGTGTGTCCAAAATGTCCATTTTGTACTATCTAAACTTATAATTTGGATACTAAATAGCAAAAATCCAATGGGATCCAACCAACCAATTGAATCAAAAACCAAATTCATAATTAATCTAGCCTTGGATATTTTTGCATTTGACTCATTAAAACAATTTGGTATTGAACAAGTAATAAAATGATCTTCACCCAATCCCTAAACTCATAAGAGAAGCAAGCAGTTAGACCAATCACACAATGCATTGATGTTGTTTTTGGTTTTAGATGATGTGAGTGGAGCAAAAATGACAAAAAAGCACAATTCACACAATGCATCGAATCATTGTCAACCGCGGTCTAGTTTTTGGGATAAGGCACTCAATTGCAACTTCAATGCAAGCATCTAGTAGTTTACATATAGAAACAAACCATAAGGGATTCAAGTGGTGAGCAATAAACTCGAAGTTACGTGTTGGGGACTTTACTATAGTTCTTTTAACAAATTAATGATGAAATGGAAAGTGTTTCATATTGGCCGGAGGAAAAGCATCTTGAAGATAGAACAAACAATAATATGGTGTTTCACAAGTAAGACAAGAGAAGACAAAACATTATAATTAAAAAAGATTATTTTTTTCACTTTCAATTCAAATTATACGGGAGTTAAGTAACAAAAAAAATGTATAGGAATTAGCCAATGTTATTTTTTATATAGAATTAACATGTTCACTTTACTCCAATTTATAGAGTACGGTGAAAAAGAAAGAAGTATAAAAGGATACTTTGAAAAAGTGTTAAACTATAGGAGTGGTAAAATTTATTTTATATATCCGGATAATTAATATATGTCACATTTGTGAATTTTTAACTCTTGACAACCAACTACATAAGGCCTAAAAGCCTTTCCTAACTCACAACCAAGACATTTCAGCTTTATGATTGAACGCTTTACTTCGAAGGCTAACAAATGATTGTACTCAGCAAATGAAAGCTAAGCTTTTAACTTTGTGGTATCAAACATAGAACAATTGTAAGTTTGTAACAACACATCTGAAACTAAAACCGAAAGGATAAAAGAAAAGAAAAACCGAAGCAATCATCCTCCTTTCTGATCAATACTTGGGAAGAGAACATTCCCTTGGAAGATTGTTTTGGAACCTCTCATTGTCTTGGCAGTAATCATAAATCATGTGGTATTTCCTGACCCATTTGAACCACCTTCTTTGTTTGGACGTAAGTGAGCTAGAGCTGTATTGGTTCCACCAATTGGTAGGGCTAGCTGCTCTGCAAAACCTTGGGTTCCCTTTCCACACACAAGCATCAATCTTGTAATTTCTGAATGAAGCTATGAAGGGACCCTTTGTCCAATCAATCTTATCTTGGTCACCTCGTGTTGCCCAGCTATCACCATTCCACAAGGTTGCTTTCAGACTCATTGGCTGCCATCTAGGAAATGCTACACCCTTGTCCGCGTGGTTTCTATAAACTCTTATAGGAATCATATCCACCATTAACCTGAATAAAGGCAAAGTCAACTTTACAACTAGCCTTTTGGAAACACAATATATAAACTTAACATGGTGCAGAAAATGATTTAAAGAATTAAAACATTTTCAACTTCAAACAAATTTTTTGGTGAAGTCAAATTATCCTCGACTGAGAGGTAAAGACTAATCTTTTGATGAACAAAGATTAATTTAAGACATTGATTTCTCTCAACATATGTTCTTTCATATGCTAGAACAAGGAATTGAACCCCTGATCATATCCAGCCTAAGAAACTAAAGCTGATAAAACTTTTCAATTATGTATATATGTTAGTGAAGTTGAATAATTGCATTAGTCATATTGACTTATTTGAGTTGTTTCCAACTTTTCAACAATATAAGTAATTTATTGAAGTTGCTTCCTCTACCAACCAAGTATAAAGGATTGAAGAGCAATGCAATTATGCTATAAAAAGGTTACATTGATTGTGGAAGATGGCTTACACAATCTGGTGCATATTCCACAACACCGAATAACTATGGAAGTCCTTTGTAGGATCAAACCACAGATAAATCCTCTCCTCTCGATTGTCAGTTCCATCTGCGAAAATATTTGTTTGTAGAATATATGGCTGCCCAGAGACATTGCCAAGAAACTCAAAGTCTATCTCGTCTCGATTAGGTTGATCAGAGGTAAGCTGTAATAATATATTGCCAAGTAAAAATGAGTCCTTATTTTTATATGATTCAAAACAATCAGAAAAAAGAAGGGTAAAGAGTTGCTAACATAATAGGCCAGGACAGTGCCTGCAGAATCACCTGGCACTAGTTTGATTTGCATGTCAATTTGCCCAAATAAAAACATCTGGTTTGAAGCAAAACCAGATCCTGCAATAATAATCCAAACTCATAATTAAGAAAATAATCTTTAGTTTTGATATTGCAGCTAGTTAATTTATACTTGATAATTAGTACCAGATTCTTGGTCCAGTTTCAAGCTTCTTGTATGTCCATCAGAAGATGTGTTCACATGGGTAGGAGACCATATTACAAAGAAGTCCTTATTGAAGTTTCCTGTTGAAACAATAGATGCAACTGAAACTTGAAACAGACTTGAGGAAACAAACCCAAACAAGAAGATAAGTAGTGTTGTGTGGAAGTTTTTCATGGTTCTTATGAAAGAATATGTCTGAGGGCTCTTACTTGTAACTTAGGAGCTATATAGGTATTGCATGGGAGGGAAAATGCAGTTTTGTTGAATTTAAGAGTATCTTTAGAAGGAAGTAAAGGAGTTCTTAGCTGTCCGAATCTTCATGGTTGAGAGTACGGGGATTCGTTGAGACTTAAGAGTTCAGAATACAACATAAATAAATGTGAAGGTACTCTTAAAGTGATGAATACTGCAACATTAAATTGATGGGGCCATGCTGTTATAATAGTATCTAAGGATATCATGAATATGAATACTATTGTTACGGATAAAACAATATTTTATTTAATAATTATATTCTTCTCCACTAAGTAACCACCCCAGAAATAAGGGATGCGGTTAGTATCTTCCAGTTACCACGATCTCCGTGAATCAAGGAAGGAGGTTGCGTTCAACCGTTTCGACTAAGATAATGGGGCCTCAAGTACCGTTATCAACGTCCAGGTATTAGTATATAAATACTGCTTCATCCATGGTGAAAGGTACACAATTCTAGCTCTCTCTTTTCCTTCACACAAGCACACA
>PYAF01000487.1:404959-420979 GCA_007407185.1 Glycine tomentella | reverse complement strand
TTGGATTGTGACGACAGTGGTCTAATAGGTCCTCGGCCTCTTTATTGAGATCCCTACTGGCTAGGTACATAAATTCTTCAATACATTTCGAACAATGTTCGTATTGAACTTCGAAACCTGGCTCGGCTAGGGGGTAAATCTCAGAATCATCTGAAGGGGCATTACTAGAGGGGATGGGGTCCTTAGGGGCTGCCCTAGACCCAGTAGCCCTAGATTGAGAAGCAAGAATTGCTGCACTTTGACGCGATGAAGACCCCAAATTAGAAGGCCCTAACCTAGGAGGATGGGGATGTCTGGGACCTAATCTGGAAGGGACAGGAGGTTTTGGAGTAGAGGCTCTGGAATTGCTTGGACCTGAAGGGGTACGAAGCAGAGATTTCCTTTTCTCTTCCTCAGGAAGGGGCAAACCGTAAAGCCAGAAGGCAGCACGGGGGGAACAAGCATCGCGAATTTCTTTTTCTTCCTCAGGGGTATATTTCATGGTGGGGAACAAAAGAAGTACAAGAAACTGAAGAACGAGAAGGGGCAAAAATGTGCAAAAGAGGTTGATATTTAGGGTTCGTACAGGAGAAGGGAAGATGAAAACAATTATAATGACAGCAAAAGAAAGAAGATAGTGAGCAATTAGATACCTGAATAAGGAGAAGATGGCAAGGAAAGTAGTGATGGCGAAGAACAGAACTCCAGAAAAGCGCTGGGAGAAGCAAGAAAGCAGAGATGCTACGGATGCAAAGAAAGCACAAAGATGAAAATGCAGAAGATGTGAAGGGCAACGCGAAACGAAAGTGTTTTAATGAAACGAAACGGAAAGGGCGCATTAAACAAGAAGTGTAACCGCCAGAATTCAAAAATTATAGATAATAACTGCTGGTCATAGAAAGACGCAAAGGGACAAAAATGTCATTAGCGCATATAAGAAATGATTGAAGCGTGCAAGGGAAGACAAAAACTGATCAGACGGAACACGTGGCAGTCAAAGAGAAGGAGACGTTCCATTCCCCTATGATCGTAGGCGTTCGTTCGTCCATGACTATAGCTGTCTAGGCGGCTCTGAAAAGACAAGAGTAGGTCGACATTGGAATCGACAATGAGTAATTGGCAGACTTGGTCAGATGATGTGCCAGATTTACAAGGGGTAGGTACAAAGTACACCTCGGTATGAATGGCGAACATCTCGGCTCGGATACCAATCATCTCGGTTGGGATGAATGTCACCTCGGCTCGGGTAGTAAACATTTCGGCTCGAGCGATGATCATGTCGGTTCGGACATCGAACCCAGCCCTGCTTAGGTATTACCTTAAAAGCGTAGTCGGCTTCATTATTGATGCATCCCGGCCATCCAGAAGACCGGGCTGAGGGGCATCTGTTACGGATAAAACAATATTTTATTTAATAATTATATTCTTTTCCACTAAGTAACCACCCTAGAAATAAGGGATGCGGTTAGTATCTTCCAGTTACCACGATCTCCGTGAATCAAGGAAGGAGGTTGCGTTCAACCGTTTCGACTAAGATAATGGGGCCTCAAGTACCGTTATCAACGTCCAGGTATTAGTATACAAATACTGCTTCATCCATGGTGAAAGGTACACAATTCTAGCTCTCTCTTTTCCTTCACACAAGCACACACCGCACCCCCCAACGTGTCGTGTTTATTGTGCTGTGATCTTCTTCCTCGAGTTGCTTCATTTCCATAAGCTTCTTGAGAGAGAGAGAGAGTTTGATCCAACATAAAAACATCCAACACCACTTGTTGGACATTTCTGTTCTCGTTGAGCAGAACAACTATCAACCGCTATGAGTGACAAACGACACATTGGTATTGAGCGTTTATCAAAGTTTACTTAATAATAACTTAATTTTTTTTTCAATAAAGAATGCTAATTATCAGACAATTACTTATTCACAAACCGGCGTGAACATGATCTCCACCAGACAAACGTAATGCTTATTATATGTATCTGCGGGATTAATTTGGAAAAGTAGTAGGGACATATTTTTTCAATTTCCCGAATGGTCGGAAGATTATAGGGATTGGAAGGAAAGATCCCCTATATCGATAATACACATTCCAGTTTGGGAACGTCCCGGACCCGACCGAAATGGGGTTATATACATTCTCATTATAAGATATTCTAATAAGGTGAATTACATTTTTGGATTTTGTTTTTGCTGAAGGCAATTCGCCTCTGACCATCAAATGAAATGTGAATAACCCGTCCTCCCCCGGACGTTTTCGGGATGCCCCCAATAACCAACGAATGGCAAGTGCTTACAAAATGGGAGTTTGATAAAATATAGAATAAAGATATACAAACAAGAACTAGGCCCAATGAAAAAGCACGAGTACTCTCTTTCGGATCCAGGAAATAGCTCTCAGAGATCTTTTTTCCTTTTGGATGCACCATAATGATAGTCTTGTAACATCCATTTTGTCATAATTAGATTCCAGAATTTTCAATTCTTTTGGAAGAAAATAGCCCTACAGGATTAGTATAAATAGAGCCTTTCTAATTGTCATTTGTATTGAATAATCAAGTGAAGTTATTTATACATATCTAAGAGATTCTCTCTTCATCGTCTTGAGTTTTATGAGCCGAACATGCTTAAATTCCGGCAAACAAAGGAACACATTGAAAGATGAATTCGAAAGTATTGCCTTCCAAGAATCCTGATCCAATTACTTAACTTGGGGCAAGGAAACTTATTTTGATCACATTGATCAGAATAAGGATAATAAAGTATGTACCAGACTTTGGACACACACTTGTGCTTGCTCAAGAAAAGCCTTTTCCCTCTCTTATCAACAGAAAGTTTACAAAAATGAGAAGCTGACAACAAATTTGCTTTCTTGCCTCCTGAGATTTTCTCTTAGATAACTTGGTTTTAAAGCTTCCATTTTTCCAAGGGCTCTAAAGATTTATTCCTTCCCTCCCTTTGTAGGGATGTTATTGTGTTAGTCAAATATACTTTGGATTAGATGTAAAATCAGAACTTGAATTGCACTTAAAACAAACAATTTTATTCCGTTCCCCCCTCCCCTGTCTTCATCATTGGAAGAATCTCAAAACAAATATTTTTTTTAATTTAGTAACCAATTCGAACGTCCAGAATGATTCATTTGAACAAAAAGCCTATACAAAATTACAAATACGTAAAATTGTCATTTGTTATACTTTGCTTCCCTTTCCCAATCAATTTTAGGATGACTCCAGATGAATTTTTCAATAAATATTTATTAGAGAAGATATATAAAGGTATAATTAATTAATTTTTTTCATTAGTTAAAATTTTAATTTGTGGAAAAGTTAAATAAAAGGACTTCTAAATATTTTAAGGCGCATAAGAAGATTTTAAATTAATATATGATAAAATTTTAATTTATTTTACTTTTTTATAATTAATTATTAAGAAACTTACCAAACGGACTTTAATCCTTGTTTATTTTTGGTGACAAGCCTTTCAATTCAAAAGTTTATTTTCAAATCAATTCGACAATTTATGATGAATTGACAAGCATTCGTCATTTAATTGGCTGTTCGTTGCACCTTTATGACAAATTTTACTGAAAGAAAACGAGTTGTGAATTATGTCAAAAGTCCACCATCTATAAATTCCTGAGATTTGTTTGCCAGTTGTTGACAAAAACAGATATACATTCACTCTTTCACGAAATGATATTGGAAAGTACACAAAAAGAAAATTAAATTACGAAAAATATTGTTTAAAAGAAAATTTATGCTACTTCTCTACTAGTTTTCATACACTATTACCCATGGAAAAAAATCGTTCATAAAAAATTTCCAGTAATAAACAAATTTAAATTTGACAATCCAATGAATTATGCAATCAAAGACAAAAAAAAATATAAATGCAACAATATAAAATTGTTTATTTTTATAAACCTATTTTTGGGGTACATATATAGACCCCACTTAAATTATTACTTTTATTAACATAGAACCCCACTTAAATTATAAAGTTCAGAACTTTAGATTACTGTCCTATACTCCTATAAAAATAAAATAAAAAACCGAAAATATCATGCTGAACGCTTGTTTAATTTTATCAAACATTTCCAAATCTGTTTAGTTTCTCACATAAACAGAAGGGACCGGAGATTTTTGTTTTATCCTTTTTAGATAATTTTGTGGAAACAAGAATCAAGAAAAGGACGAAGCTTTGTATCGTGATTCGTGACCCTCTTAGTGTACGGTTAATTAAGACTCCGAATGCGGTCAAAGGACAAGGCACGGGAGAGCTACCTCGTTTTAGATCGCTGTGTTGCTCACTACCACTCATACTTGGAATGAAACCTCTTTGACACCTAAAATCCTTAAATGACACCACTTTTGTTTTAGCCTCGCCTTCCTCAACACTCTCTCTGCTCACTCAGGTAAATTTTTTATCCTTTCTCGGCTGGTATTTGCTCCACATATTTCTGGAACAAGGGTAGGCTGAATCTCTATTCAAAATTCAATATTTTCTCTTCTTACTTTGAATAGATATGCATACGATGCCCTATATCTGTTTGCATCTTTCAATTTTTTGCTTCACAATGGTTATGCCCCTTCTAGCATGCTCGGTCTTAATTAAGAATGGGTTTTACTGGGAAAGGAGCTTGTGCTTATTTTCTGATTGATCTGTCATGAACTTCGGTTGATGGTTGTAGGTGCCATTTTGGTTTGCTTCGTGGGGTTCTAGGGATTGTATGGGGTTTCTTCCCTGTGCACTATTTGAATTTTGTTCTGTTTCTTTGTGTGATTGTTTTCCTGAACCCCATAGTGATTAGGTTTTTTATTGTTTTGCAAACTATATGGATTTTTTTGTGGTGGAAGTGCATATAATAATACCAAAATTAACTATTACACTGTTTCCCGGAGTTGATTTGCTTAGTGCATAATTGATGATGTCACTTGCCATTGAAGTTGAGAATAAAAATATGAACATTGTTGGTGTGTTGTTTAACATGGTTTTGTTGAACATTGTTTTCTGGAATTGGAAAGTGCCCTGAAAAATGGTACTTTAATTGAAATGTGTTATATATCAAACATCTTTAGAAAATCTCTTTTGATATAATCTTCTTTTTTGAGTGAACTGTTATTGTTTAAAGTTTTTACAACTTGTACCAACCAGGAAAAAGTTTTGAAATGGAGCATAAATCTTGTTTGCCCCTTTAATAGCCCTTTCTAGTTTTCACATTTCTTTATTGGGGTCAATGAAGGCTCTGTTAAATGTTTTATAGATACAAAACACTTGGGATATTTTAAGCTTATTATGTATAGTTCCTTTGTAGTTATATCTTTATTATAAATCTATAATGAGCATAGCTTACATGGATCCTTAATATCGCTTTTCCAATCCAAAGTAGGTTGCCTGCCCTTGCTATTTGGAGAAGACAAATCAGGGGTTTCCAAATAAGTTAAACATGATAAAACGGCTTCCAAGTAGAAACAATAGGTCCAAAGGCATCAAGGTAAAGCATGTTCTGCAAATTGTTCTGTTGCTTGGTGTTTGCTTCTGGTTGATCTACCAGGTTAAGCACAATCATGATAAGAAGAATGAATTTGCCAAGGATGCACAACTGTCAGTCAGTACACAGACAGATCCGATCCTGAAACTTGGTAGAAGAGACCTTCATCCAGGTAAGCATGAAGAAATTCAGAATGAAAAACATGAGGAAGAAGAGGAAGATGAACATATTGAAGAGGATGAAGAACATAAACATGACCATGAAGAACAAGAAGATGGAAACAAGCATGAAACTGAAGAACGTGAAGAGAACAAGCATGAAGGCAGACAAGAAAGGGGAGAAGAAAATAAGCATGGAGCAGAAGACCAGGAGGAAGATGTGGAAGATGAAGGAAGAGGAGGAGGAGACGATGATATAGATGAAAATGATCAAGAGAAATCAGAGGTGGATACTACTGATCGTGATGATGAGTTCTTGGATGAAGAGAAAGAGAAAGAAGAGGTTGATGAGAAGGAGAACGAAAATGAGGATGACGAAAAGGAGAGTTTAGTTGAGAACCACAACAATCATGAGGCTCGGGAGGAACATTACAAGGGGGATGATGCGTCTAGTGCTGTGGCTCATGATACTCATGCAACTAGCACTGAAACTGAGACACTTAGCTTGGAAAAATCTGATGTAAACTTAGAAATGAATATCACAAAACCTGAAAATGAGACAACTTATTCAGATGAAAGTGTCGGAAAGCAAAATGATTCAAATTTGAAAGTTTCAGAAGGTGATGTGATAGATGGTATATCTTCAAATGCAACTGCTGTTCAAGAGACTGGAAACAACACTTTGTCTAACCCTGTGGATGATAGCTCATTTCTAAATAAAACAACTGCAACGGACTCTGACAGCCACTTGGAATCAAGCGGTAACCTGACAGTAGTGACCACTGAAGCAAGCAATAACTTGACCGGAGCTGGTAATGGCACATCAAGTTCATCTGAACTAAATAAAACAGTGATGTTATCTGAATATGACCAAGCTCAAAACAGCACAACGAACACAACAATCCCTGGAGATGTAAAAAATGTGCAGAGAGAGGGATTAGAGCAGAGTGGCAATAGAACTTCTGATGAAAACCTGCATGATACCAATTCAACGGTCTCTAATAAAACTGAAAATGGAGGTGCGGATGCAGGAGAATCATCCAATCTAGTAGCTTCAAATGTAACCGAGAACACTTACAGAAATGAGAGGTCTGAATCTGATATTTCTGAAAGTGACAAGTCCAACAGTAACACTGAAACAAGTGAAACAAATGAAAATCCGAATGTTGATGCCACAGAGGATGAGATGTTCAAAGGTGACACACAAACAGATGAAACATCTGACTCTTCCTCTGCCAACGAAACTATGGATTCAGCTGAACAAGATGCAATCGATTCTTCTGATACTCATATCCACGAGGATGTGGCCGAGGCTCGAACCGATCTTGATACACTGCCTGATATCAGAAATGAAGGAGATGACAGTGACGAAACTGCTGCAGAGTAATAAAGTGAAAAGAAGGTCGTTGGGTTCTTGAAAAGGGCTTTCAGTTTTTCTCCTGACCCTGGTGTTTGCTTGGCAGATCCACCAGTTGTTAGAACCTGTTTGCTTGACTCAAAATTGTGTCAAGACAAGATCTTTAAAGGCACAAACATAGTTTAGGGGGTATTTTTAATGATTGTATCAAGGTCTGGATATGTATAATTTATTGCTGCATTCCACTGGCTACTACTTTTGTTCCCCATAATTTTGTGTGAACTTCTCGTTCTTTCCTATTTTATACTCGGGTCATTTTTTTTTACATTAGTTCTATTTGGATAAATTTTTCAATAAGTATTTATAGGAGAAAAAAAAGAATTAAGTTTCTTTCATAGGTTAAAACTAACTTAAAATTTACTTTTTTGATAAGTTAAATAAGAGTTTTTTAATATAAAAATTCAAGTGTTTGATTTTAATATGAGAGGAATTTAATTTATTTAATTTATTTTTTTCCTATTGCTTAAGAGTTTATCCAAACTTCATCTTAAAGGAGCAAAGTGCAAATAAGGTTAAAAACATGTTATAATAAATAATTTATTTAATTGACTGAAACTTATAAGTTGTTTTGTAATATTACTTCTTCTTTTTTCAATGTTAAAAACATGTTATAATAAATAAAAAATGGGCTTTGTTAAGGGTATGTCAATTTTTCTAGAAACACTACTAGGGTAGGTTATATGTGATTTTTTTTTTCTACATAAGGTTTATAATATAATTAAACTTTCTGATATTATTAAACCCTTTATTTCAATCTTAGTAATTTTAGTCAAATGTTTAGACATTTTTTGTCACCATTTAGAAAGAAAAAATTTAGACTTAAATACAACTTTGTTCTTCCTATTTTATCAAATCCATAATTTTAGTCTTTCAACTTTAAAATGGTTTAAATATGTTTTTTTTTTCTTATAAATTTATATTTTTTTCAATTTTGATTCCTGTAAAAAAAATTTATTTATTTGTAGTCCCTTTAATGTATATTTATAATTTTGATCCCGAAACCTATTTTATTCATTTTTAGTTCCTATAAATTTATGTTTTTTTAATTTTAATCATTTTAGATTCCAATTTTTTTAACCCCTATAAGTATATGTTTATAGAGACTAAAATTGAAAAAACATAAATTTATAAGGACTAAAAATGAATAAAATAATTTACAAAGACTAAAAATGAATAATTTTTTTTTACAAGAACCAAAATTGAAAAAGGGTGAACTTACATGAACAAATACATTTAAGCTTTTCAAAATTATGGATTTCATAAAATAGGAGAACCAAAATCATATTTAAGCTTAAATTTTTTCTTTCTAAACGGTGTCCAAAAAATGTCTCAATTTTCTTTCTAAAATATTATATGAAACTTTATTACCTAGTATGATGTAAGTTGTAAAATATAAGTAAATTTAGTTAATATCCAAATTTTGTATCAAATAAATTAATTTTACAAATATTCATATAATTAAAAAATATATGATTTTTTATAAGCTTATTTTATTTTAACATATGTAATTTTTAAAATACAAGGAAATATAGTTCTTATTGAATTATATAAATATAAAAGAATATCTAAATTACTCTCAATAAAAGAATGTCTAAATATATTATATAAACATTTATACACATCACAATAGTATCACATTATTCAATGTTTAGATTGATAAAAAAAGTACTTATATAGTAAAAAGTCATTAAAAAGTTATTTTTACTAAATTTAATTCTTGATATATTTTAATATCATCCATATGTATGTGTGCTTAACATTTTTGGTGTCTTTCGAATATATTTTGAAATTAAAAGGTTATACATATCTCTGGAATTATTTGTTGATTTTATTATACTTATTGATTAGTTTCCTAATCATTTAGAGTTAAAATTTTTATTATACTAGTATAATTTTATTTTTAAATATTATAGTGTGATATTTTGTATATATTAATTAATTTAATTTTAAGAATAATTTAAATATACTAAGTAAAAATCACATAAATAATTGATACCATGTAAAATAAAAGATATATTTTTAAGAGAAAGTAAAAGATATATATCATACATTTTTAGTAAACCTATATATTTAAGCTGCAAAATAATACTGCAAAAAAAATAGCAATTAAATATTAAAATTTTTAAAAATACGCAAAGACATCTTGGAGACATAAAACTAAAACAAAAGACAAAAAGAATAATAAAAATATAAATTAAAATATGAATGAATTAGAAATATCCAATATTCTTAGAACTAAAACGATTATTCAATCAGGGAAGATATTAGTTCAAGGGTCAATAGTTCATCCAGAATCGAATCTATTTTAACAAAATATACTTTTAATATTTTAATATAATACCTAGTAATTGAACAAAATATCATATAATGTACATAAATTAATAATAATAAAAATAGACTTTACTTTATAGTGTCATAAGTTATAATATTTCTTTTTCTTTTTAAATCAAAACAACTAGTTTTGATTTTTTTTAAAGTAATTTTAAATAAAACCAATTAACCCAACTAGTTTTGATTTTTTTAAAGTAATTTTAAATAAAACCAATTAACCCAACATTTTTCAATCTATTCAACAATTTTTAGTTGATTTAAAGATGCACCGATTGTTAGGAATTGTTAAATCGGACACGTGATTAGTTCCCGATAAAACAGTTATCTAAAACAAAAAAAAAATAAAATAAAAATATAATAAGAAAAATCATTAAACTTTGTTTTTATGATATAATAATATTCTTTTCTTGTGTTAGATTTTTTTTGTTAAAATGCATCATATCATGGGTTGAAATATGCTAAAGTTGAAAGAAAACACTAGCAAAGGAAATGTTGCATACTAAAACATTAGAAAAAAAAAACATAGAAACATATTCTGAGAAAATATTATACTTGATAAAACAACATTCAATTTTATTGATTGTGTAGGATTTAAATAAGTGTTTTGAAAACCAAGAAACACAGATTTTTTAAAAAAATTTATCAATTCAAATATGTAAATTAAGTTATAAACGACGTAAAAAAAATGTAAACATTCTAAAACCATACACTTGCAGCCATATCTTGCAATATCAATCCGTCAATTTTATTTTTTTTCAAATATCACCCCATCAATTATGATTCATTTGTATAGAGTTTCCAGAATGGTTTAAGATATATGAATGTGTGATATACATTAATTATTGATAAACACATTTTTTAAGCTTTTTGCATATATTTTCTGTTAGGTTCATGATGATAGGAATGATGAGTAACCAAAACAAACATAAAGATCGATCATTAGCTTTTGGGATCCCAAGTTGTTGACACGACTACGTACCAATTATAGAAATTGAAAGAGTATATATATATGGCTTACTGACGAAATAGTAGATCATTACAAATAAGTAGTTGATTCTATTAACGAAACAATGGCTCAGGACAGTGATGAGGAAGAGTTAGATGAGAAAGAGAAAAAGAATGTAACTTTGAGATCGATTCGATCTAAATAAGAAAAGATGGGATATGAATCACATTTAGTTTGGAAAACAACAATACCATGTGCAATTTTTAGTATCACCATTCATTCAAATTTTTATTTTTTTTATATAAATTTTGTTCTACTTATTTCTTTTATGTATTAAAATTATCAAATCAAATACTAAAAAAAAAATGACCGATATATCTTATGCAGTTTAATCTGAAAAATACAAAATAATGTGCGATAAATGTTATTGTTATGGAACTTATTCCTGTTGATAATATATATAAGAAAAACAAAGGAAAGAGAAAAATATTTTCATCAAAATCAAAACATTAGTTCTACATCATCAATTCATCTGCCCTTTTTGCTAATTTTTTCCTTAACTCGTAAATGGACACCATAAACTGCTCCAACTGAAAATCAGTCATCTGATCAATGGGTTCGTCCCACCACATTCTATTCCAACCCTTAGTCAAAACTTCAGTTTGTGCTAAATTCTTTTTTTCCAACTCCAACTTCTTCTTCGCCTCTTCGTATTGCCTGTTAAACTCCTCACATGACACTGATTTTCCTTTTGACGACTTTGCTGGTTCAAACTCTGCCTTATCTCCTTTGAGATAGCGACCAATTATGCTGTCGATGTCTGGATGGCCAAAGCAGAACAATTTGTCAGCAGGAGAAAACACAATTATGGCTACATAAACATTGCATAAAATGCAGAGTTCACTGGCTTTTTTGAACAGTCCTGATCTTCTTTTTGAGAACGTCACTTGCTTGTTGCTACCCTTGTCAAGCTTCTTGATCTCAATCTTTTTGCGGCCTGTGTTTTTCTTCTTCTCCTTCTGCTTAAACATATCCATATATAGCTAAAGGAAAATGCAGGGTTATGGACTCTAGGGTATTGTATAAATTGGTGGTGGCAAAGGAATATTTTAATTCATTGATTTATTTATATTTATAATGGAATATTCACGGTTGATTTATATTTTCTAGTAATCAAATCCTACAATTACGTCCCGTCATAGATTATAAACCAAATAAATCAATTAAGTATAAATTTTTACATTCCAATTTTTAACACGGTTTCAATTAATGAAAGATAAATAAACAGATTGATTTGACGTTTTATTTTGTAACAAAATATATTTGTCTTTTGGAGAACAAGTTCTGCTTCCATTTTTCTCTCCTTTATTTAGGGAGCATGTATAATTAATTATATTGTTAATGTTTTTAAATAGTTATTTAGTCAAATAATTTCTCCACGTAAAGGTTTCTCAGGAATAAACCGTGTTCCTGTAAAAAAATAAAAACCGTGGACACTGAGACGTTTTTGGTAGAAATGACGATGATGCATTAATTATTGACTAGGGAATATTTGAATCCAAGCATTTCGTACGTGCACAGCCTTATTTGAAATTATTGATACGAGATAAAAATATATATAATATGCAACTCATATGTAAAACATTTCACCAAAAAAAACTCATGTAAAACTAAAATAAAATTTGTTTGTATAATGGCTACTAGCAAATTATAATAGTATGATTTATTTTCTACTTCTTACAACATCTTCATTTTAAAAAAATAATTAAATCAATATCTTCAATATTATAATACTCATTAAAGTTAATTTTTTCAATATTTATGCAATATATTTCAACTCATCCGCATATAAAGTTTTCAACTTGACCTTAAAAAAAGTTTTCAAGTTTTAGGATTCAGATAAAAAATTCAAATGTGACTTCATATTTTAAAAATTAATCAAATCGCCATCTAAAATGTATACAAAATAATTAGTAATTAATATGAAAAGAATTTTTTGTTAAATGTGTGATCTTATCACTGACATTCTCACCAAATTCTTTTTTTAAAAAAAAATCATACACGTATTCATGAAATTAAAGTTCTATACTAATTTTAATGAATAAAAAAAATGTTTATTTATATATTTTTTATGCTCGAATATATGTTATAAAAACTTATTTCCATCATTAGTAGGCCTTGCACCACAATGAATTAATTAAATCAAATAAATTAAATTAGAATATGCAGTTTAAAGAATAAGAGTCTTTCTTTCTTTACTCTCTTTTTACTCTTTCAATTAGTTGTTGTCAAGATTATTGATATTTTTATTGAATATGGTATTTATATAAAATGGTCAATCTCTATTAAAAATAATAATTAATCTTCGTCGGAAAATACACGATAAGTATTATTCTTTCAGCATGATTTATTGCATACATTTCACTCTTTCTTTTTTTATATGAATTTCATAATATCTTATTCTATATATAGTAACTTTAACATATTTTGTGACAATTTATCATGCTTTAAATAAAACAATTAAATGATTTGATTTAATTAATTTTTTTATTGATTTAAATTTTGGTGCCAATGATATATGAAAATTATTAACAAATTAAATTGCTTTTGCAAATATTTTCAATAATAAATAGTAAAAATATTTAATTACGTTAATTTCGACATATTTTGCAATTAATTGTACATAATTGATGCAAAATGTTTTAATTAAACAAACAATGAATTCATGCAAAAGATTTAATTGATTGATTAAAGTAAAAATACAAATGTCTGAATTGCTTATATCTTAGTCTGTGTGGAACAAGGCATATGGAAAAAATGTAAAATATTCTATAATTATATATTTTTACTAAGAAAAACAAAAAAAGAATATTTTTATTAAAAGAAAATGTTTTTGTTAAAAACTATTTCAACATTGACTAGGATATCTCTGCTTATATGTATCCTCTAGTCCAAATGTAATTCTCTAAAAAAAAAAAGTTTGTGTTGGCTATTTTTTTCTTATTAATTAAATTCAACATCACCATGTCACAATGTTAAAATGCAAAATTAACAAAGCGTCACACATAAATCAACACCTATCAGACGAAGACACAAAATTGAATCTCTAGTGAAATAAAATAATAGGGTTTAGTATGAATGATGATAACCTTGAAGCAAAACAAAGGGATCAATCATGTGACTACATGTAGGAGTAGAAGTGGGTCAGGCCACCTATATCAGGGGCTTTTGGCCTGGTTTGTTTAAGGTCTAGCATGATCTGATTTGTTTATTATAAAGACTAAACTGAGATTTTTTGAAAAGTATGTTTAATAAAAAAGGACAGACTCAAACTTAAAAAAAAAGTATGTTAGGTCTATCAGGTTGACCTATTTAATATATATATATATATATATATATATATATACACACACACATACATACATTAAAATTTAAAATAATATATTTATTTTTTTAAAGATATTTTTTCTTATTATGAAGGTGGATGATCAACCACTTCAAAAAATCACCTTGAAAATCTCATAAAATGATTAAGAGAAACATATCTATAACTTATAAGAATTTGATAATTTATAATTTATGAGAGAAACATATCTATTATGTTATTTTTATTTTTAATTATTTATTTTTATTTAATCAGGCTTTGTATACAGGCTTTTAGGCCAAATCAGACCTTTGTACAAGCCAAACTCAGGCCTTAATAACTTATTTTTAACAGGTAACAAATCAGACTTAGCTTAATAATAATAATGCGGGCTAAGCTTAGGTCTATCAAAGCCTAGCCTGGCCTGACTTATTTCCACCCCTAATTACAGGACAGACATATGAAAGCAAGAGTGAGTAGAAAGGCATAAATAAAAGAAAGAAAAAAAATCCTTGTTCAATTGTGATTAAAGTTAAACTGTATGAGCGAATGGCGGTGGCTTGTGGTCATGGTGGGGTCAATCGCATCAAAGAAGATAGAGAATTACACGATAGAGAAAGCAAAGATAAGGGCCGTGCATGCAAATGATTTTTTTTTACTCTGATGAAACATATGAATTGGAAAACACCCCATTTCTCATACTTTCCTCTCTTTGGCATTTTTTTCTTCCTTCTATTTTGATTAACAAATAAATGAAACAAAATAAAAGAGAATTAAAATACAAGATAAGAGTACAAATATATGTTAAATTAGGTATTCACCATTAAAAAATATTTATTTAAAAACAGAAGGAAATAAAAGAGGGAATGAAAATTGGCAATAAATTTTAACGAGGACAAAATTAGGTGTTCACACCTTACATCTTTTTTTTTTTCTTCTTTCAATTTCAAGTCATTTATATTTGAGTAAATTATACTCGTACTCCCTTTATTTTTCTCAAATTGCACCCGATACCTCTCTTTTTTTATACATTATATTTACCCATTCTGTAAATGTCGATGTCGTCAACTAACGTCAATTGAAATATTTGAATAAACGAAGTTGCCTGTTAGAGTAAATTATACTCGCATCCACTGTGTTTTTTTTTTTCAAATTACACTCGATATCCCTTCCTTGAATTTGACTCTAATGGATACACCAAGGCTATCGATATCACTGACCCCGATGATGCCAATGTCCAGGGAATCAGACACAGCAGTGATAGGGGGCCGAATCTACGACGGGGATGAGGAGGTGATGGAGGTGGATATAGAGGTGGCAACGGCGGCTACGGTGGTGGTGGTTGCTCCGGCGGGAGTGGATGCGTTCAGACGTCGTGTTGGTGGGCGATGACAACTATGAGGAGGAAGAGATAATACTACCGTGGGAGAGGGAAGAAGAGGAGGAGAAGGAGGTGGTGGTAGTAGTAATTGAAGAGAGGTTGTTGAAGAAGAGAATGGTTTGTAAAACTCAATATGTGATTTTGAGTAAGAAGATGAGAGTATTTTAAACATAAATTTTTGTTAAAAATCATATGACCAACATGTGTTTACTTTATGTTAAATTATTAACTGATGTTTAAGAGTGAGAGAGTCTAGATGTAATGTGAACTAAACAATTAAAGGATTTTTTGCATGATTCAAAAAAGGAGGCCTATCGAATACAATTTGAAAAAAAATATAGGAGTACAAATGTAATTTACTCTTTACATTTTTGAAAGGTTTATTTTTCCATAGCATTGGATTGCTTTTCAAATTAATTTACTTTATTCCAAATTTACATCTTACGTACTTTAAATTTCTGCAATGTTTGGATTTCGAATTGCTTTTAATTTTCATTTTGCATATTTACTTAAATTTACTTTATTCCATATTCATTTAATTTTTCATTTTACACTCTGTAGTTTATCTACTAAATGTTGCTTTACATTTCATTGAATTTAACTTACATTTCTTTCACTCTGGAAATTTTGTAACGAAGTTAATTTCTCCTGAAATTTCATTTGCTTCAAGTTGAGTGATCTTTGATTAAATCAAAGTGAAATTTGTATATAATTCAATAAACAAATGCTTTGTGCACAAGTCGCACACTCTAATCAGGCCCGGCCCTGGGGCAGGGCGAGCAGGGCGTCCGCCCAGGGCCCAAAAATTTTTGCGGCGGTAGTTTAAGTAAAAAAAATTTATTAAAAAAATAAAATAAAAACAAAACCTATGTTAGGGGTCCATTTTGTGTGTTAGGGATCCATTTTTTCCATCTCTTAATTTTAATATTATTTGCATTTCAAAAAATTT
>PYAF01000487.1:367342-389325 GCA_007407185.1 Glycine tomentella | reverse complement strand
TAAATATGTTAAAATAATCATTAATCAATAACTTATTAATGAATGTGCGGTAATTAATTAAATATTAAATATGAAATAAAAATAAATAATGTCCATTATTGTTTATTTGCCACTAAAATGCCAGATAAATATTCATTAATTTTATGAATTAGTATTATCTTTTAAACACACATTATTCAAAAGATCTTTAATCTATTCCTAATTTTCAAAGTATAATCTCAAATAAATAATTAATGTCTTGTATTTTGGATTTGGATCTAACTTAATCTCACAAAATTGGCTTGTAAGATAAGAATATCTCTAACTTATATATTTTAATTTGATCATATCAATAGTTAATGTAAGATATCTAATTAACACCTCCCTCACATTAAGGATTAGACATTTTAAGTGTGAAGTTTGCACAATTGAAAATCTATGGGTGGTCTGATAACATGTAGTTGATATATAGGCCTAATAACAATCCTTAGGATGGTCTCTTATGTACAATTTTGTCACATATCATTAATCAATATAAGATCTTTGACACACCTTTTCATGTTAAAGATTGGATATCTATTGATGGTCCAATAATGATCCAATAGCAAATGATCTAATCTATAGGCTCAACAAAAAATTTAAGATAAACTCTATTACAATCTTAGATTTTAGGATTAAATCTAATTAACTCAATTCTACAAAATTAACTTGTAAGATGAGGATAGACGTACAATTTATTGTTGGACATTCTTAACTATGCTTTGTTTGATGAAAGCATAATCAAACAAAAATTGTACTAATATATGAATAAGGTCTTTGAGTTAAAAGATTGGTTTGATGGTTGAAGGAAAAAGGAGAAAGAAATCGTGAATTCTAATCTCTTTCACTAACAAAAATTAATAAATTAACAACTAACATTAGTCTTTTAAAAAAATTGAATAATTAAGGTCTTGTTAATTTAGATAATTTTCTTCATAATTATTTATAGGAAAAGAAAATAAAAAGGTAAAACAAATTAATTTTTTTTCATAAATATAAATCAACTTATGCAGCTCAATTTCTAAAGAAATTAGGTGAAAGAACTTTTGCAAAAGTTAAGTACATAAGTGATTTTAGTTTATAGGAGAAACTTAATTTATTTTATATTTTCATTTTCTACTTCTATAAATTTGTACAGAGAAGGAGATCCAAACAGGAGTACAAATTAACGTTTCTTTCGACCTATTTTTGTTAAGATATAACGTAACTGAATATGAGGCGATCGATAACTCTTGTCTAAAGGGTGCATTCATTTACATTATGAAAATCTAACTAAAATTTGTAAGTAAATTATTCACAAGACAATTTTAAAAAAATGGAATACCTTACAACAGTTAATTGAAGAGTTTAATTGACATGTATAAGTTAAAGTACCTCCGAGATTATGTTTTAAGAATGCTAGCTTCAAATGTCAAAAGACCCTTACCTGTACACCTTGTATATGGTAGTTTTGAGATCTTTGAGCTACAATTGATTTAGACCCACTTAATGTCTTTGGTCTCTTTAGGAGGTGATTTGGTATATGGTAGTCTTTTTTTACTTGTACCTCCTTACCTGTAAACCTTGTACAGTAATTATATTAATATATACATACATCTTTGTCTTCAAAAAAAGGTCAAAAGACCATTCTCCACTAGACAGGAATAAGCCACATGGACCTTTTTTTTTCTATTTCATTTGATAATTGTTTGGGGATGAAAATTTGTTGTATCCATGTTCCCAAAGTTATTTAACTCATTCATTCTTGACTTTTGGTACCAAAAATCTTTACAAATTAAAGAATCTAAACATATTCCTAGTGAAGTTAACGCTCAACTTGTAGTCTTAAGGAGTAGACTCTCCCTCCAAAGTTTTTGCAACTCTTTTAGGCAAGATTCAATATTTCTTTTTTGCCTATTATGTTGCCAAGAATCTCCTAAGTAAATTTGATATATTCCTCCTGCACAGTTTCAAGGGCAACTAAGGATTGTTACATTTCATACTTTCATGCTCTTTTTTAGTACCTTTTGATAATCATCATCTGTGATCCGGATAACTTCAAAACGACATGCTCTTCGACATAGTGGTTACAGCATATTTGCCACATACCATGAAAATATTAAGTAACCGCCAATTAGTCACAACTTTCCTCACATAAGAAAACCTACAAAACTGAATTTAAAAGAAGCATGTGCAATGAATTAATAGTTGATACCAAAGTCTGCCACATATAATGCTCTTCAATCCCTACTTTGGCGAAGACTTCCAGTGGGAGAGGCAGTGTTAGCACAACAACTATTGGAGACGATTGGAGGGACTTGGCCTTCAAACAATGGTAGTGACGGGTGGATACGGAAGTAGGAAAGGATTGGACATACATAGTCAATGAAGTGTATAATTTGTTGCATACAGACGGCTCGGGGGAGGCAGCAGAAATCTATAGACAAGTGTTGAAGTTGACTGTCGAAAATAAGCGACAATAGAGTGCAAACAAAAGATAACTTGCTGCTGAGGAATATATTACCTGGTGGCAGCAACATTGACTGTGTACTCTGTCATGCAGAACCGGAATCAGCAAACCATCTGTTTTTCCATTGCAGGGTTGTTCACGAATTATGGAATAGATATATAGTGCACGGCTGGGGGAAGTGAAGGTATTGCCAGGGGATATCCAGAGCCACTTTTGGCAGCATATAGGACGTATAAAGGGGGCCAAAGCTCGAACTGTGTGGTGGGCTTTTTGGGTAGCTTTGGTGTGGGCAATATGGCAGCATCGGAATGCTATTCTGTTCGAGGATGGAGTATGTGATCTTGAGGCTGTGTATGATGAGTGCGTTTATAAGTCATAGTATTGATTACTCCCTATACGTTTGGAGGGTTGACGCTGCCAGTTGCATGGAAAAACTCTCACATTCATCATAACTACAAACCGCATTAATGAATGTAGCAGGGGATTGGTCTGCTATCTGAAGCTGAATGCGGATTTGGTGAGTATCGTCATTCCATTTAAAGCTCTTAGGTTTCAGCATCATTAAGTGGGTATGCTTGGATTGTGCCATTAGTTTTATTGCTTGTAATTAATTCATGTGGTATTCAAAAAACTTCACTACTACTGCATCTTGTTTTTGTAGATCTTCTTGGTAGTGCACCTCTGGTGGCTACTACTCTTAATATATCAATTCATTTTGCTGTTCGAAAAAAAATTAAGTTTTAATCAGCCATAATGTAATTATTTTTTTGCAATAAAGCATTTTCCTCCACAATTTCTATTCCATATAATCTCCCACCTGCCGTAGATGATTACTAGTAAGTTACAAAAATGTGGTGTTATTGTTCCCAATCTGATTAACTCTTGTCTATGGGGACTACCATTGAAAAATGAGGGGGCACAAAAGGTATCGCCTTATGTATTGTGCTTTGGTTATCTTAACTTCTCCCACCTCTTCTAATGCACAAGAAAGGACTTGGCCTTATACCATAACTTTTACTAATTTATTCGCTGCAAAGTTTCATCAATGAATATATAATTAACGATTTTCTTCAATGTGTTTGACAATTGGTGTATTCAGGATTAGTGGTGAAGGTCCATGCATGTTTTGCTCAGAGGGTACGTAACAAACATTTTTGGAATGTAAGTTTGCATGTTGCCTAGTGGGTCACGTCCCAGACATCATGTATTGCACCTTTAACCAAGTGGTTTCCTATTTTGGGAAATAGTTTATTGATTGTATCGTTGAAAGATTGTGGGTGGTGGATTGGGTTTGATCATTGCGTCTCCTTTTTTGCTAGCTCTAAATCTCTATTTTCCTTGGTCGAATAATTCTCTGAATAATTTCAATTTTCATATGCATTCATCAAGTTCTTGGTTTTTGTATTTCCAAAACTATCACAATGATTCCTATAGTTTGAACATTATTTTCCTTTTTAACGGAATTTATATTAGATACCCTAGGGTCTTTGTTTCAATGTTTTCAAGCTCACTACCAACGTGTTGTCTTCTTCATATTCTATGCACATATGCACACCCAACATTGCTGTTAAATAAGAACTACCTTCTCCTTGGTTGGTTAGCTTAATTGTGTTATTCCTTAAGACCTTTCACAAAAAGAAATCTAGCTTTTTACTGAAATCCGTTGGTTTCTCTTGTGGTAGTCGTTAATCATTTTTTGTGCAGAGAAAACGAATCCCTCCATAAAAATTATCTTGTTCCAAATTTTTTTTAACTATATCCTTTAATATTTCATCTCCTAAAAAATTAATTTTACAAATGTAAAGACAGGGTGATTAAAAGAAATTAAATAAAATTGTTCAGAAGTAAACAAAATAATAAATTGAAAAATTATATAATAGTTATTGAGAATTAGTACAGAGAAAAATGTCAAAGTTGAAAAAATCTTAAACATTTTATTAATATTAATTATAAAATGACAAATAATTTGATTTTCTTTTTATTGAAACAACAATTATTTCAACATAGAGGAAGTATTAACAGCTGAGGTAGACTCCATGTCTCCTTCCCTGTTGCAATAGCACCCCATATTCATAAAAAAAATAGAGGATTTTGATATCAATAGAAACATAAGACTAACTCAAAAAAAATATATTTTATTATGTCAAAGATAATTATAATATCATCTTTGTATTCTTAATTAGTCTAAAGTAGGGGTGGGTATGGATTGGAGTTTTAAGAATCCAATCCATATCCAATTTATATCTAATTAAATGGATTGGATTTTAAATCTATATCCATATTTTTTTAAAAACAAACTAGATTTAAGATCCAATCCATTTAAATGGATATGGATTTGGATATATCCAATTTATATCCACTTAAATGTTATAAGATTTTTTTTTTTACAAATTTTAGTTATGAAATACTAAAAAGTGAAAATTTTGTATATGTCCATTGAAGAGCTATTTTCAACCGGCCATGGTCAAAACTATTTTTTTATCGAGATTGGTTAGTGTATTTTTGACATACATCAACCAAAGCAATTTCGACAGATATCAGTCCAGACATTTTTAGTCCGGCATCAACCAAGACTATTTTTTTACTGACATTAGTCAGTGCATTTTCAGTCGACATTAGTCAATGATGTCTTTGGTCGATCTTAGCTAGGGTTACTTTTTGATAGAGGTCGGCTAGGATTTTTAGTCAATACACTTTTTGGTCGACATTGACTAGGGATTTTTCGATCAACATCGATCGTGACTAATTTTTAGCCGACATTGGTTAGGATTTTTGTGGCTAACATTGATAAGGTTTTTTTTTGCCGATGTCGATCATTGATATTTTTTTGCCAACATTCGTCAAGACTTTTTTTTATCGACGTTAGCTAGATTTTTTTGTTGATGTTGGTTGAAATTATATTTTTGTTGGCAACAACTAGGATTTGTTTATCAACATTAATCACGACTATTTCTTTTGGCTGGCATTAGCTAGGGATATTTTTTGTTGACATCAACTAAGATTTTTTCGATCGACATCAATTGGAAAAATATTTTGACCGACGTTAACTAGATTTTTTTGGATGATGTCAGCCGATGATTTTTTCAATCGATGTTGGCCAAAAAATAGTTTTGTCTGAAGTCAACAAAAAAAAACTAAAGTCGACATCGAGCGAAAAACCTACTTGATGTCAATAAAAAATAATCTCAACAGACATTAACAAAAAAACTTAGCTGATGTCAGTATAAAAATAGCATCGACTGATGTCGACCAAAAAATAGTCTCAATCAATGTTGATTAAAAAAAATATCAACATTAACCGAAAAATAGGCTCAACGATAACAACTTAAAATCATCATTAGTGAACGTCGACCAAAAAAATGTCTGAATCAAAGTTGACAAAAAAAAAATTAAAAATCCAAATATCCAATCCATATCCATTTCATATATCCAATTAATTGGATTGAATTTAAAATCCATAAAAATGGATTTGGATATGAAACTAATCCATTTAAATGGATTTAAAATGGATTAGATTGGATTGGATATAGATTATTTTATGGATATGGATTTTTTTGCCCAGCCCTAGTCTAAAGATACAATTACTATAAAACTCAACTACTATAAAACTATTTAATTTTATATTTAATTGTAAATTTTACCATCATACTTTAGTGATTGTGCAAATTTTATTATCATCAATTTTACCATCATAATATTTAAATATCTTGAATTTTATCATTCGTCAAGTCTTCATGAAATCTTAAACAGAAAAATTACATGACAAATAACATAGATGTACCACTTTGGAATTTATAATATAACTATAAAATTTAAATATTTTAGTGTTTATAGTTAAAAATTGAAACAATGTCATTTTTACGAAAAGGAAGAGGCTGCAGCGGCAAATGAAAACGACATTTTTTCAGTTTTTAATTTATAAAAACTAAAATATTTTAGTTTTATCATTATATTATACTATAAATTTCAACATGACACATTTATGACTGTCAAGTCATCTTTCTATTTGAGATTTCACGTAAATTTCATATAATAAAATTCGCAAAAATGAAAGTTCATTGATAAAATTCACACAATCATTTTTATGGTGGTAAAATTTATAATTAAACCTTAATTTTACCCAAAATTTCAAGATCAAGTTAATTGATAGAAATGCTCTTATACGACCTTTATCGTTCCTAGTGTGCTATTACTTGACTTAACCTAATTGATCAAATTTTCAAAATAATATTTAAATACTGATACTTTTAATTAAACCCCCCAAAACATCTAGAATTTTCATTGGACCACTAATGTTTAAGTCAACATGAATACAAGTTGAGAGAGCTTCATTAGAAATACACCAGTGTCAATATAATCTTCTAGCTAGTAGATGTACTGATAATTTATCCACATTGAGTTATCGATCGTTTGCTTTAATTTGTTTATTAGCCTATGGCCACAAGTTATTACTGCTACCTATTGATGATTTTGTACCGCAATGCCGTATTAGAGTCGTTGGCTTAATTAGTTCCACAAATTGTTACCAATTCGATTGCCACAATCATATAAACCAAATGATGTCCGGTGATTTATTTCATCTTTGTTTTTCCTTTTAAACTTTAAATATATCCTTGGTCTTTATAAATATCCTAATATTTTAATTAGATAATTTGAATCTCTATAAATTTATTTTTTATGGTCTTCATATTTAATTTAATAAAATGTAGTTTTAATTTTTACTGCACATAATTTAAGTCCCTAGTAAGAGAGACTTATCAGTAAACAAAATTTTAATAAAACTAAAATAATAAAAAAAAACATACAAATTTTCAAAAACAGAAAATGTATTTAACCTCTTTTTTTTTAACTCAACCAAAAATAATGGATTTGTGGTTGTGAGTTGTTTCACTTTTAATATGTATTTTTTCTTTATTGTGTTATGCCTATTAATAAGCTTTGTATTTATCTACTTGTGAGTTTGGAAGCAAAACTATTATATAACTCAGAGTATTTGTTTGTGAAATGCTTTTTATTTTAATTTCGTATTTAAACATATAAATATGGGGATTTGTTTGCTTGTAGAAAATATTTTTGTTTTTGTTTTTCTTTTCACAAATAATTACAAAATATTTTACATTCATTACTTTGTTCATATTTCTTTAATATATATATATATATATATATAGAAAATAGTGCGAAGAACAAAGGCCCTGTTGTCACTATTTCTTATACAAAGTGAACCAGTTACATTTTTATAATTATTTGAGAAAATAGAAATGACGAAAGATTTTTTTTAATAAACAGTTTCTTAATTCTTACCATATTTTTATTTTAATTTCCTAGTTTTACATGAAATATCTTTGAAAATAGGAAGCTTAGTAAAATAAAGAAGATTTTTTTTTTGTTTTTTTGGCTATTTTATATTTATATTTTTTTAAAATTAAAGAGCTCCTAATTAATGAAAGCTAGGGATGCTTCTGTATTTGATTATTTGAAAGAAAGAAAGAAAAAAAGGTCGATCTTTATCAAATTTTTGAAATGAATGTATGAATTAGTAAAATCATTTAAGACAATCCTATGAATGCAAATAGTCACTTTAAAATTTAATTTTGATCCAATTTATACTTTTTATAAATATTTCTTTCTGTCAAGTTAGAGTTAAAATACTAATTAACAAAAAAGAAAATCCTATGATTTATTTAACTTAAATATTAATCATTCATTATTTTTTCCATAAAAATGAAAATATAAAAATAAAAAAGTTTTATTTAATCTTTTAAATTCTAAATTTTTATTAAATTTTAATGTTAGGAAAAGTGAATTATAAAATATTACTAATAAATGATTGAGTTTTTTCCGTTTGTGATTTCTCCCCTCCCATTTTCATATAGGTGACTTTTTATAAAAGGGTTAAATTTTAAGAAACAATTAAGATGTAATTGATATTCAGTTGTTTATGTATGGATAAAATAAAGTTAAGTATTAATTGAGATGAAATTAAAGTTTAAGATATTTATTTGCTGATGAGGTAAAATTTAAGGATCACTTATAAGTCAAGAAAAACTCAAATAACCACTGAATTTAGTGACTGAAACATTGAGTCGAAAATTAAAAATCATTGTTTTGCCACTGGTTTAGCGATCCATCTCAAATATGTCCTCATTCAAAATTAGTGACGCAAATGGTAGCCGAGACAATTAGCCGCTAAAGCTGTCGCAAAACCACATATTTTTCTATTCATATTTAGCGACTGATACGAAGACTGAATTTGATCAATCACAAAATGTATAGGAATAGCTGCCGAAGATCAAATTCGGGTAATATTTGATCAATCGGTTACTGAATGTCTAACAAATAGACACCGTTATTTTGGTCGCTAAATTACCAGAATATAAAAAAAAATTATGTTATCAAATATTAAAACAGTTAACTCTGATAAAAAATAATATTTTAAGACAATTGACATTCTTATAATTTAAAATTACAACAATGTTAAGTAATAATTATTATCACAATCGAAAAATTAAATACATATAAAAAAATTCTTATTTTATGACATTTATTTCCTAATTTTAAATTTATATTTTTTATATTAAATTTACTTTGTATTAAAATTATTTAAAACTATAAACTATTATTAAATATTTATTCTATAAATTATTTGAATACTCATCATTTGTATTATATTTTAAAATATTTATATTAAACAATTAAATAATATTTTGATATGCATAATATATAAATAGTATTTTAATCGGTCTAACAATTATTTATTTATCATTATTTTAAGTCATACAGAATAAATATTTATCATTTGTATTTGATAGAATATATCAATTCTTAATTATAAATATTTCATATATATATATATAGAGATAATTATCCTCAGTGAGATAGTTTTTATTTCAAATTTTAGTAATAAAAATAATTTTGTATCACAATAAAAAATCTGTATCATAAATCTAAAATATAATATATATGTTTAAGTATATTTTTCTGAGACTTTTTAAGTAAATGATATCTTTTAAGGCAAAAATGTCCCTCAAATTAAAGAGAGGTTTTTTTGTCTTAAAATATAGTATTTTTTCAATAGAAAAACTCTCAAAAATACTTCTAACAAAAATACTTCTAACTTTGTATCTAAACAGACTCTATCTGATATTCTACTCACATACCGAAACTAGCACAGCAAAATAACTTGGGATGAATTTTAATTATAATATAAACTATATATCTAAAATTATTTATCATAATCTGTAGTTATATAAAATGCATATTTATCAGAGTTTTCTTTGTTCCTCTCTTGAGTAGAAACATAGGTCCACAATCACCTTGTGGAAGTTCTCTCTTCTTTTATAACCATTTAATATATATGTAATAATTTTCATGCTCGAATCACATTATTGGATCACTTAAGTTTTCATTTGGCTTTGGTCAAATATCACTTATCACTTAAGCTACATTGGACTTAGGTCAAACATCACTGTATCACTTGAGTTTAATTTGACTTGGGTTAAACATCATTATAACACTTGGTTTACATTAGGCTTTAGTCAAACATCATTGTATCACATGGACTTCATTGGGTTTTATTCAAACATTATTAGATCACTTGAGCTTTATTGATGGGCTTGTGTCAAACATAAGTGTATCACTTAAGTAAAATTGGGCTTGGATCAAACATCACAATACCACTTGAGCTTCATAATAAGGCTTGAATCAAAATAAATGGATCACTTAATTAAGATGACACTAATGTTTATAACGTTTATATGTGAAAGAGATAATTAATGTTTAAGAGAAGGATTCAATTACTCCAAAAATAATTTATTTAGAGTTACTCATCATTTTTTTTAGATCTAATTATTAAGATTAATTATTTATTACAATCATTAGATCTTAAAAAAATGAATGATCAGGATGAGGAGTAATTCTTAAAGAATTACTCTTGAAGTGAATATCTCCTTTATATATATATATATATATATATATATGAATATCAATACATACACACATTATAACTTAGACAAAAATACCAATTTAATATTTATTTTAGCCAATGATAATTTACTCAAACTAGCTACTTATCTAAATTACAAGCAACTTATGTTGAATGAAAATCTAACAGAGCAAATTGAATTGACTTGGTTTAGGTTGGATTTGTTGTATTTTGATAAGCAACCTAAACTAAACCAACTGAATCGGGTTGATTTGGGTTGTACAGTTTAATCAATTGATTGGAATTCAATATATTTTAGAAATTAAAAAATAAATAAAAATAGAAAAAATATGATACAATAGATTAAATAAAAAAAATATCATTTTATAATTCATAGCTAAACTAATGAGAAGTATTGATGGAGTGTTAAAAATTAGAGTCTAAAATTTATTTCTCTAATGAATAATTTATAATATCAAAATTATTGTTAGAACACGCAATTACAACCTATTAGACACCTTGAAAAAATACATATGTAGTAGGCAATTTGATGTAACAGAAAGAGATAAATAGAAATAATAATATTAATAAAATATATAAAATGATGGAGTATCCCAATATCATTCCTATTCATAATAGTATATTCTACAAGTACATGACATTGATGATGATGGTTCAGGACATGTCTTAATTAAATCTTAGAACCCTAAACAGTGTTAGCCATGTCACATACATGAAACAAGCTAACCCTTTTCTTTTTCTATATTGGAATTAAAACAACATGTATCAAAAGAAACCTGCAGCAGGTCCATATCCTCCCATTCCCATGTTATTAAATCCATGGTGGAGCATCTTACTCCCATCATGAAACATGAAGTGCTGAAGCATTGGTGGCTGAATCAGGTGTGGGGGGAACACCTGGGGTTGCAATGGGTGTTGCTGATGCACAAGGTTGGAATTGGAAGAGGAAGAAACCCCAGGGAAAAATTGAAGAGTAGGGTTTGTAACACTCTGAAGCATGGCCCTATCAGCTAGACGCGCCATCTGCTTCTTCAGCTCCTCCAACGCCGCCTTGAACTGCTTCAGTTGGGCCATGCTCATACCATGCACGGGCCGGGCCCACAAAAGCTGGACTTGGGCTCCCTTCTTGATGAGATTGAGCTCCTCGGCCCGCCTCCTCTCATGGTCGAGGTGGTTGTTGATCTGAGTGAGCTGCTCGTTGAGCTCACGCACGTTGGCGACGCGGTGGGCCTCGATGATCTGCATGGTGCCCGATGACTCCGTCGGTGGGGCCCGCTCGAGATAGCGGTCTATGACAGCGTCCACGTTGGGGTGGCCGAAGGAGAAAACCTTCTCGCCAGGAGAGAAAACAACGAGAGCCACGTCAGCGCCACAGAGTGTGCAAAGCTCACTGGCTTTCTTGAAAAGCCCGCTGCGGCGCTTGGAGAAGGTGACTTGAAGGTTGCTCTGGTTGCTCATTTTCTTCATCTCGATCTTTTGGCGGCCACGGCTTTTCTTTGGGCCAGACATGGTGGGAAGAGGAATATGAGAAAATGAAAAGAAAATAAAAACAACGTTATAGACTTAGGGTAATGTCACAATATTATATGGCACATACAAAAGTGGCAGAGGGAAGGGCTCAATTTATACACATTTTTTGTGTCTCTGTGACTGGATACATTCGAAACAATTCGAAATAATACGCGTCTCTTGAGACTCAAATGTACACCACCAGTTTTCCTTGCATTCAAGTGCTTCCTGGATTGAGAGATTCTGAAAATTCCATTTGCATGGACTATATGGAAGGAAATTTAATGTAAAAAGAAAGCAGCCATCAGAATATTCATGTTTATCTTAATCTTATTCAGCATTTTCTCAGATAAGACGTACCTTTTCACATTTCCCCAGCTGTCACGGATGATCTTAACCTTGTTCTCGTGAGATAATTAACCTTCTGAATAAACATTCATATTAAAAGAAAATAAAAAGAGATAAAATAAATTAAGTTTATCTTATTAGTTAAAATTAGTCTGTGTATAAGACAAATTATAGAATCTCTCTTTGTTTAGCTTTTTACTCTTTTTTTGTAAGTGTTTATTAATATTTTTATCCAAACAAGACTTTTTCTAGATACCTATTAATTTTATATCAATGCAAATAATTTAACTTCAAAAAAATGTTGTGGATATAGAAAAAGAAAATATTAGTTATTTCCAAAAGAAAAAAAAACTTTTTTTAAAAAAACACGTGAGAACAAATTCTTTTTGTAAAGATCAAATTTCTCAATTGTCCCTAAATTGTTTGAGAATTTTCAAGTAGGTTTCTAAACTAAAATAAATTTTAATTTGATCCCACACTAAAAAAAAAGGTATCTAGAATTAGTTTATGACAAAATGAAATCGGAAAAAAAGCCACTTTATAATTAGTGCTAGTTTAGGAACCTAGTTAACAAATTTTTTATTATAACTAGGTTCCTAAACTGATTTAAAATAAAATAAATAAAAGTAGACACTTCTGAAAAAAGACACTTTATGAGTTAATGTTTTCTTTGTCGGGTTATCTTAATTTCATGTTTAATAAAGTTAATTCTTTCATCAAATTACAAAAGTTGTGCTGATCTAATATGTATAGGTCTTATTTGGGTAAATTTCTTCCTAGTAATTATAAAAAAAAGAAAATAAAAAAATTAAACTTTTCTCATTAAATAAAATCAACTTATGTACCTCAGTTTTTTTTCGAAGAATTAATTAAATGAAAAAAATTCTAGTAAAATTAAGTGCATAATTAAGTTGATTTTAGGCTATAAAAACTCAAATTATATTATCTTTATATTGTTGTAATATATAAAATGTGCAATTACTAAAGACAAAAATCAACTACTTAAAAACTGTTTTAATTTAACCAAAATATTCAAGTTCGAGTTAAGGGAAATGCTCCTATATATAAGATTTTCAAACTAGATTTATATTTCAGAAGCAGCAATACAAGTTGAAAAATCTAAAAACCAGATTTTGATACATATTAATTAAAACTTTGAGTATTTATAAATTGGTTTTAAGAAGCAACTTTCCATAGTTAACTTGGTGTGTACGTTACTATTCTATATTATAGCCAAGTTTAAAAAAGGGTTTTCTTTCTCCGAACCTACCTCTGACAGCCAATTAAGAATAAATTTGAGCAAATAATATCATAAGCTTATATGTTTTTAATTGGGTTGAAAAAGACATTATTTGTCAAGAGTCAATATTATTTGTCAATAGAATTTAAAATTATTTTTCTAATTTTCATGTATTCTGAAATTTCAAACTAATTAATTTTCTAAATACTTATGATGCTCAACCCCAAACTTTGTAAGAGAATAACATAGGCAACAAATTACAGTCGATGTACATGTTATCAGGTCTTAAATAAGAATTGCTTTTTTCAGGCTTAATTAAGTATGAATGAATAATATATGCATTCACAATAAATATATTTTACATTATCATCTAATTACAAACAAATATAAATATATTAATAAGTTTGTTAATTTTTATAATAATTATTTTAAATTTTTTATCAAAGATGATTTCTAATTGGTTGAAAATGTAAAAACTTTACTTTAACAATGTATGCTTTTTAAACTCTTTAATTAATTATGTTAAACTTTCTATTTGTCTTAAAATTGTCTACTAAATCTTTTACGTACCACATTTACTTAGAATGCGAGCATGTGAATGAATGTACCTTTTGGAAATGGTTTTTTTTTTTTTCTTGTTGGTCTCTCAAATTTGAAGTTTGTCCTTTTAATCTTTCAAATTAAATTTTGAATTTTTTAGATTTCAAATTCAATAAATATTTTTTTAGTCCCTCCTGACTAATATTTATTTGATGGTTTGAATACATAATTTGTGACATTTTTTTTATTAGAGGAAAGGCTATATAAAAAAACATTCTGTTAATTTGAAAGTCTAAAAAAATACATATTTTTTAATTTGGAAAACTGAAAAAAAAAAATCTTTAAACTTATGAAACTAAACATATTTAAGCCTTTTTTTTAAGTCATAGTATCACCTAACTGAGAATTGAAGACTAATATTTTAAGATATTAAGATACATTTAAGGCGTTAGTCTCACCAAACAAATTATACAAATGTTTGTTTTTTTCATAAAATAATATATTATCTACCTGATTTTCGGAATGAAGTGACAAATAAACGGCAATGAACATACTTTATTTGTATTTCATATTTAATATATAAATTAATTACCACACATGTTTATTAGTAAATTATATTATAATTATTACTTTTTTATCATCGTAACATTGATATAAACTACTTATTGATTTTGTTGATGATGAATAATCTTTATTGAAGAACACCAATTTAATAGGATTTCTCTTTTAATTATTTTTTATTTATAAAATTCAAACTTAAAATTTTATTTAAGAGTTTTAAGTTTAATATTATTTAAACTAACAATATGTTGGTGATTAATCATTACTTTAACACATTTACTCTATAGTATTAATTATTACTATTCTTATATGATAAGATTAAATAAAGTAAAGCACTTTTTGTAATTGGGTACATCACGGTAGTTGATTTTTAACACCTAGAAATGTTATGTTTTAAAATAAGGAATGTTAGCGAACGTATGTATGTTTCGTTAATTGTTCAAAAATTATTTTTAGGTTTTAAACACATTTTTGAAGAGTATATAAATTTTGTTTCGTGACATATTTTTGGTTTCCCACAAAAGTATGTTTGTAAATTATAATTTTGTCTGAAAACTTAGTTTGTAGAAGGAAAACTTGATTTTACAAACCTAAGTTTAACCCAAATTTAAGATTACAAACTTTAATCCATTTCAAGCACACACATTCTCTTTTAACACTTTTTTTTGGGCTGAGTGGTTAACACTCTATGTGATTCCAACGCAATGACTTGAAAGAGAAGAGAGAAAAAACTCACTTATTCTGTTGTTCTTTTTTATTTTTTTAAAAACAAAACAAGACAAAAGCAAACCTTTTTTTAAGAAAATGTTCACACATCTGTTTTTAAGATTTTCTTTTTCAGAATAGCTAATGTTTTCTTTCTATATCCGCGACAATTTTTTAAAAGTTATATTATTTTTAATGATGGAATATTAATTAATCGTATCACTTTTGATTTACAATATTATGAATAACTTGTTAACTAGATTCTTATTCTTTAAACATTTTTTGTAAGATGATAAGGACATTGTTTAGATAAATTTCTCAATCCAAACACTTGTAGAAGAAGAATAAAAAGTTAAATGAGGTAATTTTTATAAATTATTTTATGTATAAGTTAATTTTAACTAATAAAAAAACCTAATTCATTTTATTTTCATACAAGTTTTTATTGAAAGTTCATCTAATTAAGAAGACTTATTTTTTGATTCCCTAGTTGTATCATCCTTTAAGAACAATCCTATTTTAAAGTATTGCAAGACACTAATTGGAACTTTGTGAAAAACTAGCTAGCCCTCCCATTACATTCAACAGTTAATCTAAGATTAGGAATTAATATTCATGACAGCAGGGAAATACGTCTTATCTGAAAGAGAAAAAAAACAATGAATAAGATAAGATAAAACATGAATTCTTCCGAGATCTGCTTTCTGTTTTACCTTAAATTTCCTTCCATATAGTCCATGCAAAGGGGATTTTCAGAATCTCTCAATCCAGAAACCAATTAAATGCAAGGAAAACTGGTGGTGTACATTTGAGTCTCAAGGGACGTATTGTTTCGAATGCACCCATTCACTGAGACACAAAATGTGTATAAATTGAACCCTTCACTCTGCCACTTTTGTATGTGCCATATAATATTGCAACAATATTACCCTAAGACTATAACGTTTTTTTCTATTTCATTTTCTAATATTCCTCTTCCCACCATGTCTGGCCCAAAGAAAAGCCGTGGCCGCCAAAAGATCGAGATGAAGAAAATGAGCAACGAGAGCAACCTTCAAGTCACCTTCTCCAAGCGCCGCAGCGGGCTTTTCAAGAAAGCCAGTGAGCTTTGCACTCTCTGCGGCGCTGACGTGGCTCTCATTGTTTTCTCTCCCGGCGAGAAGGTTTTCTCCTTCGGCCACCCCAACGTGGACGCCGTCATAGACCGCTATCTCGAGCGGGCCCCACCGAGGGAGTCATCGGGCACCATGCAGTTCATGGAGGCCCACCGCATGGCCCACGTGCGTGACCTCAATGCGCAGCTCACTCAGATCAACAACCACCTCGACGCCGGGAGGAAGCGCGCCGAGGAGCTGAATCTCGTGAAGAAGGAAGCCCAGGCCCACCTGTGGTGGGCCCGGCCCGTGGATGGGATGAGTATGGCCCAGATGAAGCAGTTCAAGGCGGCGTTGGAGGAGCTGAAGAAGCAGGTGGCGCGCCTTGCTGATTGGGCTATGCTTCAGAGTGTTACAAACCCTACCCATGAGTTTTTCCCTGCTGCTGGGGTTTCTTCCTCTTCCTCTTCCAATTCCAATTCCAACCCACTGTCACCTCAGGTGTTCTCCCCACACCCGATTCAGCCCCCAATGCTTCAGAACTTTATGAGCATGATGCCGCGCCGCCATGGGTTTAATTACATGGGAATGGGAGGATATGGACCTGCTGCAGGTTTCTTTTGATCCGTTGAGATATATGAATTATATCTTCCCCATATCGTCATATAGATGCCCTTTTGGTTTTTTTTAAATATTCGTGTTGTTTTAAGTTTCTTTCTTTTTTGTTTTAATTTCAATATAGCTAGTTTAATTCATGTATGTGACATGGTTAGCACTGAATTAGGTTCAATTCGGATATTCCCAGACATATGTCTTGAACCAATATCATCAACATCATGTATTATTATAATATATTCCCTTCAATTCGTATCATTTCTCTGTTACGTATGCGGGACTGTAGTGTTGCAGTTTTGTTTGAATTATTCAAATTAATAAAGGGCATCTTATTTGTTAACTTTTACTTGAGTTATTTTGATTTTTGTGGATTTTGGTATAATTGATTTTTTGAGTTAATTTTAAAATATTATATATGATTATTCAAATTGATTTTATTGATATTTTTTATTGGAATTTTGGTAAACACATACACCCGATTATGGTATATAGTGGCGAAAAATAATAACAGTTAAAAATAATATAATGAGAAAAAAAATAGTTAAGAAGAAAATGATGTAAAAGAAAAATAGTAATTAGAAATAAAATAGTGCGAAATCATTTTTACCTCTCTTTTTTTTTTTAACTAAACCTCTCTTTAAAAGTGTAACATTTCCCGACAAAAAAAAAAAAAGTATAACAGTTTGGAATTTCGAAAATCTATATATTTAGTGTGTTTGAGAGTTGGTTGATAAGCTACATATAGGAATGAAAATAAATAGGATTTGGATCAGGTTTTATAATACTGTTTATATATTCGTATTTAAAAATAATATATGTAATTATGGATAACAATTTTAATTTTCATCTTCGTATTTGTTGAGAACCAATATATTCTCACATCTGCACATGCATTTGAGATATTGTATTTTACTTAATAAAAAAAATTAATTAAAACTATTATTATAATTATGATAAAAATTCATTCTTAAATAATTCAAACATAACATCTAAAAAATGCACATAATATTAAAAAACAAACAAACATATCATTGATTTATTCTCAAGTCATAAATAAATAAAATTACAAAGATAATTATTCAATATAAGGATTGTTAAAGTTAATATATGTATCTGAACTCATATTTGCTTAAATTTTTTGATAAATATTCGTCTTCGTCTCGTATCCAGCCCAATATTATGGGTAATTATCCTTTTCACTTGCGGATATTTATATAGATACTTTAATTATAGGGTTGCTTATACTTTGTCATCACTATGTAACTTGTGTGTTGAGATGGAAAAAAATTACATTAAATGTTATGAGATGTTTATACAAATACATTATGAGTACTCTTTTTATTTATTATAAAAATTAGTACAGTTGATTTTGATAGAATTTTTTATTTGGTATCACTTAGGGTCTTAGGCTCCCAGTGGTACCAAAGGTATCTCCACAAGCTTCACTCTTTTGAATTGACTATGTGATCAATCTTTTATTGAGACTTAGTTACACTTAATGTTCATCATTCATTTTCAAAAGTGTATTTTGTTTGATCGAACTCAGATTATTTCCACAAATTCAGTATTTGTTGTCAATTAAGTTACATCCATCAAATAAAATTTATTCTAAATCATTAAATGTAACTATAATTTTTTAAAATGATTTTGAATATAAACTTTACATTAAAATGTATATACCCTATGAGAAATTAATTTTTGATATAAATCTCTAATGAGGCTCTTGATTTCTCTTCATCGGAAACAGCTGGCAGTATGATGGTTCAGAGGGACGGGATGATGACGAAAATGAATCTGTACTGGACAAAAAAATATTAAAAAATTTATACAGAAATTGTTTGTATTGTATAATGGTAAAATATTAAATAATTTACACAGAAATTAATTGGTTATATTGAATATATGTTAAAATATAATTAGAATACATTAATATTGTAAAAAAATTCATAAATAATTATAAATTATCATATATGATAATTAAGATTTTTTTACTTTTATATTAATTATTTTAAAAATATATTTTGAATAAATTTAATTATTTAGTTGTATGTAGAAAAGATTATACTAATAATATATAAAAATTAGATTCATATATGGTATAATTGAATCCATTGAGAGATAAATATACATATTTTTATCATAGGACAAATTAAGTATCCACCAATTTTATTGATGATCAATCTATGTCAAAAAAGTTGGTTGGTTGGTTGGTCATTTTTAGTTAAATATTCCCTTTCAATAACATTTTTTTCAATCACAAGACTTAAACTTGAAATTTTATTTAAAAGGACCAAACCAATATTGTTACAGATTCTATATATGGACTTAGTGATAAGACTCATTGAAAATTCATAATCTTGGACTATCGACTAAAACCGTAAATGAGAACGTGGATCTTGAGGATAATAACTGTAAAGATCGTGAGGTCAAGCAGTTAGAGATCTCGACCTTGAATATCGGAAAGAATCTTCAACTGACCTAAAGGTAAGTTCAATATAAACAAGGAATGCTTTCAGAGAAAAAGATACACACTTATTCGTTCTCTCTTTTCTATCCGTTAACATTATGCACACACCTCACCCCACTGGCTGAGTATTGCTTCGTGCATAGTGATTATTTCTTTGGAGGTGTTTCTCTTCCATAAATACCTTGAGAGAGAGCTTGATCCAATATCAAAATCATCAGCATCCTTGCTGGACATATCTGTTCGTAAGAAATAGAACAAGTATCAATCAAATCAATAACTTGTTAGTTAATCACACATATGCATGTATTATATGAAATTTTGATTAATGAATGAAAATTTATGATAAAATTAGCCAAAGTTATTAAATAATAAATATATAATGTTTTCAATTAAGGATATGTTTGTTTGAGTTTTAAAAAGGGATTTTGTGATATAATTTTTTTATTTTTTAACTATTGTTTTTAACTTTTGATACTTTTATTTTGAAAAATCACATGATTATTATAATTACTTTTCAAACGAATTTTTTTAATTAATAACTATTTTTTAAAAAAAGTAAAATCGGGGGACCTAATTAGTTTCTAAAGGATAACTTTTTAATTTTTTTTGGTAAATAATCGTTTTTGTCCCTGAATGTGTAGAGCGCTGACAAATTCGTCCCTAAAAGATGAAAATTCAAATTTTTGTCCACGAAAGTGTAAAAAGTGCAACAAATTCAGCCTTCTGTTACCGTTAATGAAAGTGTCTATGTGGCAGAGAGGAATGAAAATGTCACAAAAATGATTGTCAACATGGCTGCTGACTAAATTTTGGACGAAAATGTCAGTAAGTTACCATTGGACTAAAATGTCATGAATTTTCTATTGGACCTAAATGTCAGTAAGTTATCATTGGACCAAAATGTCAGTATTTTTCAATTGGACCAAAATGTTAGTAATTTTCCATGGACCAAAATGTCACTAATTTTTTTGACAAAAAATGTTAGTACGTTTCCATTGGACCAAAATGTCATTTAGGATAAATCTTTCCTCTTTTTTTTTATCATTACAAGCATAATAATAACAATACAATAATCACTTAAAAAATAGAAAAACAAGCATAAGTTAAAAGAAACATATTAACTACCATAATATTGATTAATAACTATAATTTGTTTGTCACAATAGAATAATGCTTATTAATATGCTTGTAATGATTAAAAAAAGAGGAAAGATTTATCCTTAATGACATTTTGGTCAAACGGAAACGTATCGACCTTTTTTGCCAAAAAAATTAATGATATTTTGGTCCAATTGAAAATTACTGACATTTTGGTCCAATGGTAACTTACTAACATTTTGGTTCAATAGAAAATTATTGACATTTTAGTCCAATGGTAACTTACTGACATTTTCGTCCAAAATCTAGTCAACAGCCATGTTGACAATCATTTTTGTGACATTTTTGTTTCTCTGTGCCACGTAGACACTTTCATTAACTGTAACGGAAAAAAATTAATGGAAGGATGAATTTGTCGCACTTTTTACACTTTCGGGGACAAAAATTTGAATTTTCATCTTTTAGGGACGAATTTGTCAGCACTCTATACATTCAGGGACAAAAATAACTATTTATCCTTTTTTTCATGAGTAAAGTTAAACATTTCGTAGGAAAGAACGAGGCTTATTAAAAGGTTGTTTACACCATTGGGGTAGTGAAGTGAAATAAGATGAGTTCTCACATATGACATATTATAGGTTTGAATTTTTACTCATTTTTTTGGTTGAGATAAATGTAAGTACTTTTAAAAATGTTGTTTAAGTATGAAGGTTTTTTCTTTGAATGGAGTATCATCCCCTCTTCTTAAATTTTAGTGTGTGTATATATATATGACTCAATAATGCAATCATATATATTATCATCCAAATTATTAATTTAGTTTTCAAAATTATATGATGCTATATTTGAAGAGTCGCACAGATAGCTCTCATTATAAAATTCTTTAAAAAAATTATATATTGAAAGAGGCGCGCGCACGCATTTGCCATTGCAAGACAACTTGTTATATATACCATGATCTTAAGCCAAAAGAAAATAAAAATACCATGATCTTATCTTATTTTATTTTTTTGGTATACTCGTAATTTATATTAATGATGAATATCTATGCTAAAACAAGCCAAAATTTATTAGATGATTTGCATTAAATTATAGGAGGTGGCAATTTTTAATTGAGTCAATTTCTAATGGATATGACTCTTCAGTAGTATACCTATATATTTTTATATGGAAAAGTTTAAATATTTCATATATTATTCCTTATGTGTTAATTTATAAAATATTTTTAGTTAGACTCGTGGATAGATTTTTTTAATAAGTATACTTATAAAAGAAAAAGTAAATAAAAATATAAATAAATTAATTTTTTCGTAAATAAAATCAATTTATATACTTTAATGTTATTAAAAAATATTTCACTTAACTTTTTTCACAAAAATGAGCACTTACCTCTTGTA
>PYAF01000487.1:273704-360267 GCA_007407185.1 Glycine tomentella | reverse complement strand
AAAAAAAAAAAAAAAAAAAAAAAAAAAAAAAAAAAAAAAAAAAAAAAAAAAAAAAAAAAAAAAAAAAAAAAAAAAAAAAAAAAAAAAAAAAAAAAAAAAAAAAAAAAAAAAAAAAAAAAAAAAAAAAAAAAAAAAAAAAAAATCATATATGAAGAATTTCAAACGTCAATAATGATAAAATGCCGAAAGCAATGTCACAGACCTTATGCAAGATAATATCAAAAGGACCTTGTTCTGGTAGTGGCTTGTTTAGATCAATAGCAACAAAGTTTATCCCCCTATTCCTGCATCATACATATTGTTTACACATCACTATTAAGAGTGTCAAGATAATAGCAAACAAGTTTATTAGTATTTTTATTCAGATATAATGCCAACCCAAAAAATATATTTCATAGTAATAAACTAATAATACAAAGACCAGACAAAATGATCAAAATTTATTTTACCTCAAACTAATCTTGATTATCCAAGCAAGATTAATTGATCAAAATTAACTCTTATCATGCCTCACACTCTTACTTGATATATATAAAGAAAGATTGGTTTATTGGTTTACACTAGTAATTGATCCATTAAATAGCTTTATATGGAATGTGGTATGATTTTTATCGTTCAAATCTTTGATTTATAACAACCTGTTTTAGGAAAATTGAACAAAAATAAGAATATAATCAAATTGTTTTTATTTTCATATGTTTCAAAAGTAGATATCAAGCTAATCATGATGTAAACTAATGATTGCTAAAAAAATATAGGATCATCAATGAAAAACTTTATAAAATCTGTCTATATGATGGAACTTTCAATTATGAGAAAGGATCTATTTTTATTGTAAGCCAAAATTACTCTTACACCATTACATAATTTTTACAGGATAATTTCATCAAATCATCCATTAATTAGTTAGTACTTCACTGATACAGGTCAAGATTAACACTATTTTAAAATATGAAAATAATAATCATTAAATTATATTTTCCTTGTTTAACATTTACAGAACTTGGGTAATGAATAATAATTCAATTTAATCGACAAAATTCACAATAATATTGAATGGAGTAATATGCACAAGCTATACTGACGTAATTCAATTTCCTCTAATTCTGATTCTGATGCCCAGTTGGCAGTAGTCTTTTCAGTGAACAGACAACAGACTAAAACATTTGTGGACAATAATGTAAATTTAACATTCCAGAGAAGCAACCTATGTGAATTAATTTAAATTAAGAATACAAAACCATGTACTTAGCTTGCCCTTGGGTTGTCCATGTGGACCACTCCAAAGTAGAGTACGGCATAAATGTAGGAATATTCCAATTTAAATTAGAATTGAGAAAAGACCAAGACATACCAGATACGCATAAGCAAAGTGGGTAAGTTTAAAATAAATTTAAGAAATAAAAAAAAATAAAAGAAAAGAAAAAAACACAGTTGCCCGGGTTCGACTCACGACAGTGATAGCCATTAGGCATGGTGCAGAAATTGCTCCACCATTACATTACATGCTACAAAGACAAAGACACAGCGTGTGGCTGTGAACCCCACCACTGCAAGCAAAAGCTACTTTAACGCGAAACAAGTAAAAAGATCGATCAAAACAAGAAAACCAAACAAAACCCAAAAAAAAAAAAAAATTGAAATAAAATAAAATAAAAGACCCTTGTAAATATGCATGCAGATGAAGGTGAAAGGCAAATTAGTTGTTACCGTGCGAGGCCAGTGAAACTTGGCTGCAGAAAGCTCTTTTTCTTCTTGGACGTTAAAGCGTAGCCTACGACCACTTTCTGCGACGAAAACGTCGTCGTTCCCGTTTGTTTCTCCTCTTCTTCTTCTCCGCTTGAGATTTCATCGTTGAGCCTCATCCTCGGACACCCCAGAAATCCCTCGATTGAAAGATCAAATCTTTTGCCCTTCTCTGCTTCAATTTTCGCGCGGGTGGGTTCTCAATCTCGGAATTTGCCAATCGCGCGGAATAGAGAAGGGAAAGAGAGAAATGTGTTATGATTTGTGGGAAGAGGAAGAGGATTGGGTTTGGGTGTAATTGTGAAAGAAGAAGTGAAGGGAATGAGAAGAATATATAATAATACAATAGTGGTGGTGTGATGGTGTTAAGCCAAGGTTGTTGAAACTCTTCTCCTCTCTGCTCTTATCCATTTGTCACTTTTACCCTTAGTCTGACAGGTTTATTATTTAATTGGTTTGTTGGTTGGCCTGCTCTGTGCAAGTCAAAAGTTTTAAAACTTTATAAATAAATAAATATCTGTCCTATAGGGTGTGGTAAATGAAAAAACAAATTAAAATATAACAATTTTTAAATAAAAAATTATAAAAATACTATATTTTTCAAATTATTTATAAATGTATAGCAATCAATCACATCTCAGTTAGACGTGTTCAAACACATCCAACCCAAGAGCTCAATCACGTCCCTGATAGATGCGACTCAGGAGGTGGTGACACGTGTCATTTTGAGGCACATGTCAGTTTGCAACGATGTATACAAACTTCGAAAGATTATAATTTTTAAAGGCGAAACCGGTGGTCACGTGCTCAAAATTAGTCATATATATTATATACTACCTTGGTATTATTCTCTCCTTTTATAATAAGTGTTATTTTAGGATTTTTTTATACAAATAAAAAAAGATAATGATAATTTTACAAAATCATTTTTATTATTTATTTTTACATTAAGTGAAACGGTACAACTTAAAAGTAATTAAATTAGTTAATTATAATTAATAATGTCATAACTTTATATTTTATTTCATAAATATCCATAGGAACAAATGGTTTAAGTGGTAGTTATTTAATAATATTTTTCATAATTTAGGAAATATTTTTTTAATCAATAAGTAAGTGAACATTTGATTAATAGATTTCGCAAAATTAACAAAACAAAAATACTAACAATTAATATATTTGAAAGTGATGCTACTATTATATTTCTTATAACCAAGATAAAAAAAATGGTATAATTTATTGTTTTATATAAAAGCCCGGAAGTTGTATTTTGGTAACAAAGGAGTTGTAACGCCCCGTATGCATCCGGTTCATTAACATTGATTTATGATCATTAAGCGCAACAATTATCACAGATAATAAAATTTGGAAGCGATAAACTAAATGACATCATCAAGCGTCATTAACAACCATTGTACATCATATATGGTGAATTCTTATAATATACAACGTATATTTCAAAACTATACAAAATCCCTATCAGGATACAAAATAACAGGCATGTATCAAAAGATAGAGCCAACATGCTCTTAAACACTATGCCTAAGGTTCTCACAGAACCTATCCCTGCTCGGGCCTCTTGCCCTGAGATCTCTCAGCAGCTCCCTGAGAATCACCTGCAAAACATAACCCCCAACAGGGGTGAGATAATAATCTCAGTAAACTCAGGGTCCTTGGAGGTCTTTCCTCCCCCTGGTTCACTTCCATGGCATATAATATCAAAATTGGCATTTTAAACTAGTAATCACAGCTATCAAGCCATATTACCACACATACATAGCATATTTACAATTATGTATCAAGGCCTGAGAAGGCATTATCCACTATGTGGGCACATCTCACTTGGAGGCTCATCCACTATGTGGGCACATCTCACCTGGAGGCTCATCCACTATGTGGGCACATCTCACAACAGGACTTTCATATATATATTCTATCAAATATAATTCTACTGGCCAGAGAATCTCATCAATCACATATACAACACTATCACAGTGTTCAACTCATCATATGCATATGTTCATAAAACAATAATCACACAATTTCAATATACATGCATCATGATATACAATAACCATCACTCCTTCGGAGTATGGTGGAACACAACAGTGGGAAACACTCCCAAGAACAAAGAGCTTACCTGTTCTCAGCGCTATACCGGCTCTCCCGGCGTCGTGGTCACAACCACCAGCAAGATTACTATCACGCCCTACACAAGACATAAAACAATCAATCAATAACGGTCCTTAGCCGTTAGAATGAAAGGAAACGTCACTCCCTTCCATTAAAACCTCTCTGTCCTCTATCTCAGGGTTAACAAAGCTAACCACCTTATAGGTGATTCACAGACCCTCAACAAGATCTATCTTGGCCCAACCAAGATCTTAGAGTCCCCTTAGACTCTGCATAAACTCAATTCAATACTCTAACCAGACCATATAACAACAATTTTTCAACTTGGCTAAAACAACTATATCAACACATTTTTACCGTTTATTTGACCTTCTGAACAACTTTTGTAAAGACACTTAGGCTCAAAACTATCATAATATCTTCCATTTACTCAACATTTTTCCTACCCATACCAAACTCATAGTCAAAATCAAACTTCATCAAAATCATGTTTCAAAGTTTAATATTCATCAGAACAACCTCCTGAGCATACTTTTCTAAAGAACCAAAGCCTAATTTCAGCCCTATCACAAAGTGGTCACTATTCATCCCAAGAACAATTCCACAAATCAAATGGTAAAACTTGAGTTTCTTACCTCTAAATCGACAGGGAAGGCTAGAGAACAGCTTTTCCAAGCTTAAACCTCCTTAAAACGCCTTCTTTTCTCCTCAGAATCAAACTTTGTGAATTTCCCTAGAGAACTGGATCTCTCTGTTTAATGGTTTTCAGAGAAAAGTGATGATGAAATCTAGCTCATTGAGTAGTTCCTTTCCACTTTCCTGTTGGATGTGAAAGGTTTTGGTCAACGGTTGAGTGCTTAAGAAGCTTCTCTAGTTCATCAATGGCAGAAGCAGAGAAATGGAAGAAAGGAAAGAGAGAAGGCTAAAGGAGAGAGAGAAGGCTATTATAGGAGTCATGTTTGCCTGTTATATATAATTATTTGTTTAGAGAGACCTAAAACACAATTTATCTTATTTTATGTATATAGCCAATTATTTTCTATTATAAAAGATCGAATAAATTTTGTAATATTTTTCATAACTATGAAAATATGTTAAATTGATAATTATATTATATTTTTTTAGAAAAATGAAAGAAAAAACAATAAATATTTAATTTTAACAATATAGAAATTTTTCAGATAAAAAAAAGAAATTAATCAAAGTATTTGACAACGTGAAAATATTATTAAAAGATACTATAGTAAATGCTTAAGAAATATTTTATTGAGGATAAATGCTACCAAATATACATAACTCTTCACCCATGATTAAATTTGAGAGATAACTGTTTACTTTTAGTCGGGGCATGAAGATATTACAAATAGTCGCATCTTTCTTTGTTCCACCTTTCCGTAAATAAAGGAAATGAATTTTTTTGGACACCATTCTTACAATTAAAATGAGATTTTATTATTATTATTATTATTTATTTTTAAGATATATGTTAATAAAAATAATAATATAAGAGATGTGGTGAGGGAAAATAGGTAACAAAAACAAATAATAGAATATTGTATAGTGGAAACAAATTTCCTCAACTTTCAAGAATACGGGAATGCTAACAATTATGTGGCAGAAAATAAAACAGCATAAACTTACAAGAGACTCAGATTTTTAACATGAAAAACTCTCAATGCAATGTAATTAAGGATAAAAATCGTAAGTCATCCAAACTAAATAAATAATTCCACTGTAATCAATAAACATGCAAATGAATCCCATCAAGTACACAAAACAATGCTTACAATCAGTCATAACAATCGAACACCAATATTTATAAATGAAAAACAAGGAGATAAAAAACACCCAAACACAAAGTTGTTCTTGCGCGCAATTTATCTCGCACTCTAAACCAATATATAAACACCGATTCAATCGTTGAAAACCAAGATCATGAGTGCTAAACTTGCTGACCAAAATCCAACACGATCAAATGGTGGACAAATCTCCAATTGCAATTTAACGATGAATGTTAATTATGTGAGTTGGTTTTTCTTCTTCTCTTCTCCCTCTATCTGCTATTGTTCTCACTAAAAATATAATGAGTTTCTCTTAACACATCTCCACGTAATTAAACGACCCAAAATGCACTTGCACATTTAGACTATTTCCTCCACGTAGGAAGAGAATCCAAACCCAACAAAATGAAAATAATTTTATATACAATATTAAATATAATGTTAATTATTTACTGTTCAAAATAATGAAGCAGTTTAAGAAATCGAACAACTAAACTTTGGCAACTAGCACATTTACGATGGGATTCAAATGACATATTTTATCTACGATACTAAACTAATATTTCGACATTTCGACGTACATTACATATGTACGTAAATTAATATTCTAATTTGAGTTGAATGAGATTGTGGTAACATGATTACATTTTTAACTTAATCATTAATTAAGTTAAAAGTTAAAGCAACTCATATATACTTCTCAGTTCAAAATTCATTTTTCACATGCCTGCAATAAGAATATTTGCAGAAGAGTCCGAGAATATGCTTAAAGTACGTTAGACCAGGTAAACGCGTGATTTGAGGACCAAACTCTACATTACCGACCACATTACCGACCCCAACTTGACATTCAGACATGTATGTGAGAGTCAATTTTGTGACGTTGAAGCATCTTTTAACGGGAAATTGGGCATTGTAAAAGCGTCTCCTAAATATATGTGCTTAAGTTCAACATATCAAGTCAATTCATTGAGACATTGACATTGATATCCTTTATGATTTTGTTATATTTTACTATTTTTTTAATCGAAGTTAGACTTAATAGTTAAAACCAATCTTTAATAAACAATATTTTCATCAGTTACCTTAGGACGCGGCTAGTGATTTGCAAACTTCTTGATCTTATATTTTCAACTCTACCTACTTAATTTGAGTTAGATATGTCTAATCTATTCACATTAATGTCCTTCTCCTTGTTATTGAAAGGATTGGATAGGTATTCAGTTAGGATCGTCGAGTATTTATTCAATTTTAAATAAAGACAAATCATGCTTACATATAATCATGACATGAGATTATTTAGTCTTGCTTAAAAGATGAATTACTTAAATAATAATTGACACACATAATCCCAAGATCCAAAACCCAATAAAATTTGTATAAATAAAGTAAGACTTTTAGGTAAAAAAAATAAAAAAATTCACTTTATTATCCTAGCTCAAAGTTGAATCTTTACATGGATGACATAATATCTTTCACAAGTACCTTTTTTGAACACTCCCACTCCGACTAGACGCAAATGACGAGACAAGAACATAAACCCTTCGATGGAAGAGATTGTGTCCGGGCCACAATTTGACAAGAATAAATTGGATTCTAATACACACAAGGTTGTCCTGTTTATAAAATAACATTTTTTCAGTTTAAAAATTATAAATAAGATTGACTTGATGATAAAATGTGAAAGAAAAGAATAAAAGATTGGGAATACAATTCTGTTAAAAAATTAATAATTAACCACTAACATTATTTATAAAAAAAAAAAATATTTCGGTTACCTTATATTATATTGATCATGCTCTCCCAATATATATTTTTACAGACTCGGCTTTAGTCTTATGTATGGTAAAATAGGAGCCTCATGTATAAACACTGTTGTTCTTTTAAACTGGAAGATAGAAGCAGAAGCAACGTCATCCTTATTCCTCACATGCTCCAAATTATCCTTTTTATGCCCGTTGACTTAATTAGCCTATACTTTTTTCTTGAAATTCCATCGTCCAATTTGTTTTCTATATTTTAAAACAGTATTATACCAAACTATGCATTGCATGTGACATCAGTGTAGTTCACCCAATTATAAAAACTCTAGCTTTTGGATGAGCTTAAATCCTTCGTGACCTTACATGAGTCCAAGGAGCTGCACACAAAACATTTTTAGAACCTGCTCTTCTTTAATAGACCCTTGTCGTTGTGTTGGTTGTGATGCGATGAATCTTATCTGAGAATCATATTGGGGCATTGGATTCTATTTAATTCGATCTCATCGAATTATCCACATAAACAAGTGCATAACATTTCTATAATTATGAGACAAACAATATTATAGTTTTTCCATTAAATAATATAGCAGTATGATACAATTTTTTTTTTTTTTTTGAAACCGAGAAGTATGAATACAAAATCAGTTTCTGAGTCAACGATATACATCAAAATAATTTGGTATCTCCTAAATTAAATAATTTGGAATCTCCTAAATTTTGGTGTGCATGTACTTGTAAGTATTCTGAATAGCTCTCAACTGTTTATACTAGTTGTTGATGTAAAACTAAATAATTGAGGAATTAAAATTACAGTTTACTAAAAAGAATTGCATGTGGCTAAATGACTAGTTAATTACATGAAACTGCTAAATATCATGATTGCAAGATGAAATAGGTTTTGAAGAGACGAAAAATATTCACCTCCCTGCTTATATCACAATTTATAATGATTTTATTCACCATCATGGCTTTCATCGTTATATATGAGACTTATAGGCAAAAAATTTGATACATATAATAGCAAATATAGGAGTGACTGTGACAACACCTGCATATTCATAATAGAAATTAGTTTTTTAATAAGGTGACGTAACAGATAGCTCGTCACTGCTCGGAAGATATAATTTGAAACTGCATGTTGCTACTTTCTAGTCCAGTTATTGATAGATAGCATTTGTATCGGCTAAAAGGTCATTGAAGAACATAGGCCACATCTGTCTTTACAATGGATGCTACAAGCCAAAGAAGTTAAACAAAAGTCGGTACGCAGATTAACTTATTATATGATATACTCATGTATAATTTGTGCTTAATTATAATTAATGTCATGTTTCATATTTGTTGGTGTACGTCGCATGCTCTATTGACACGACACCGTCTTTTAGTGAATTGAATAGGACATAAAAATTGAAATCGTCAACAGTTTGGTTTGTGAAATTAAAGCTTCACACTCAATATATCATATGCAATAACAACTCTTACAAAAATTGCATATGGTAGTAGTATCTTATCCACATGTGTTGGTGCATGTGTATCAATATCTATATATATAAAAAAAAAAAATCCTATCCAGCACGTAGGATCAGGAATTCCTTAAAACGGGGATTGCAGTATATATTTTAATTATCATTTTGCCTTGTCATTTATCATGTGGTCGGGAGACCTTAATTTGTTGGAGATGCTCTGCAAATACAGCCAATTCATGCACAAGACTCACGTGCTGCTATCATATGTGTTCCTACACTGTTTCACCATACTTCTGAGAAGAGAACTACAAAGAAATGCTAAAGACACACTCATTCAAACATACTATGTATCTATAATTACTAATTAGTTAAAATTTATTAAAATTATAAAATTAGAAAAAAATTAAATATAACTTAAAAGCCACAAAATTTGGTCAATTACAATACATTTCAACCTATAAAAAATGGTATATTTTAACAAAGCATGTTAGATAGTTCCTATCGTTTCTCTTAAGAAGAATAATAAATAAAACCCACTTAAAAAATTATAAATATTGATTAATTTAGTCTTTGGATATTTTATAAAAATTCTAACTTCGGTAAGTATCAACTAATCTAATCCTGAAATTAGCACTATTAATTAATTTGATCTTTAAAATTATGAAAACTAATCGATCACTGTAATATCTAAAGTTAATAATTATCGACCCAAATTTAAAAACAACAGTTAATTTTTTGTATTCATACTTTCTTTTAGGGTTAACGAATTTTTTAGTTCCTAATTTTAAAAAAAAAATATTTTTAGTTTCTAAATAAAAAAATTTAACTTATCAAGGATTCTCAATTTTTTTATTAAATATTTTTAATATCTAAACTTTTAAAAATTTCAGTTTTTAATTCTAAATAAAAATTTGAACCCATTATTTTTATATATTTAATGATATTTCAAAACTAAAACCCAATTTTTCAAAAATATAGAGACTAAAAGCTTAAATAAAAAAAGTTGAGATGACAAGTCAGACTTTTATTTAGAAATTAAAAATTGAATTTCAAAAAAGTTGAAAAATCTTGATCAATTATACTTTTTTTAAGTACTAAAAATCATTTTTTTTAAATTAGGAACTAAAAACTTAGTTAAACCTTTTTTTATTAATAATATCTATCAGTTAATTTGATTCTTGAAATTAGGAACCAAATTAATTAATACTCCATAAAACAAAATCAAACAAAGTTAATTGATCCACAAAATTAGAAATTAATTACGATTAGCATATGAAAGATGAAAAATTAAATTGGTAACTCCTTAATATTTAAGAATAAATTGAGCGATAATTTTGAATTTTAAAAATTAAAATAATTATCAGTATTCTTTTACACTAATTCTTTAGGCACACAACAGCAAATAGTTGAACAGAAACCCCGTGTTTTGTGTCACTAAAGTAATAAAGTTAGACTTTTAGTTGGGCTGTTCATCACTCGGCCCAATTTGATAATTTGTTGTCTTAAAATTAATTATTGTTATGACTTTAAATATTATCTTAAAATTTATAGTCGGTCATGAAAATTAAATGAGTATACTTTTATAAGAATTGTCTCAAAATTTATATTTAATAATAACTTTAAATATTGAATTAAATTTAACTCATTCATAATTTTATTAATCGTTATCAAATTATGAGGTCAGAAAATATATATGATGATCAATCTTATTATTTAAAGATCAAATAATTGATATCATATGTAACATTATATATAATTATTTTTTCATCCATTTTTAAATTTTTTATAATAACGATAAAAAAAATTATAACCATCGTAATTAAATTTTTTAAATATTTCTACACGTTTCAGTCTTATGTCTGCATGCATCTAGTTCAATTCTTACTCTTACACGACTATCCTAATGAATTTTAATATTTTTTGTCGTGTGCACAAATGTCAAGAATATTTAATAACATTAAAAATAAAAACTTTTGTTAGACAAAACATCCCCCCTTTACTACAGCAACCCTCTTTTTGTACGTCACAAAAGTTGGTTTATAAAATAGCACATGAATTATTTCCCACTATCTGCTGAGTGTAGCAACCACATTGGTCATTGGAAATGACCTTATTGACATTATAAGATGCTTAAATACCTTCATGTAATTAACGTAAGGGATTAAAACAAAAGATAATGTTTTTTACAAAAAAAAATAAATAATACAATATACTATAGTTCACAATAAAGGAGATATAAGAAAAAGAAAAAAAGAAAAAAAGACGAATGATACAATAATAATAATAAAAATTATTATAAATATAATATATGACAAATAAACATAAACAACCTGCTATTCCTGGTACTGTTACAATACTGTCAAGGTCAGGACTCAGAATCACCTGGTACTTAAATAAATAAATAAAGTTAAATGTTTAATGTTTAAAAATAAAATAAAATATTTTTATGTCATTAATATAATATTTTTTTTAATCAATGAAGCGCTCGATCAGCATTTGTGTTCCATTAAATATTAAATATTCTCTGCGCGGCCAAACCTACTTCTTTCTTTCGGTAAACTCCCCGGTATATTCCGCAGCCAAAATCCCAAGTCCAACCATTGGCGGAGTTTACAACAAAACCCTTCAAACCCCACATCCAAATCGTCGTAAAGTTCAAACCTTTGATACCACATTTCGATTCAGACCTATATTGCTCCCAGCAACAGGCTTCCATTGACTTCTCTCTGTGGCGATGGTTTTGAAGTCAATGGTTGCTTCCGCGAGCGATCTAAGTCTCGTGAGTGTTGCAGGGAACCCTCCCCTTGATTTGAAGAATCGGGTTTTCGGAAGCCGAGTCATCAGCCTCGGATTTCGTTTCAACAAAGGTAGTAAATGGAAGGAGAATGAAAGGTTTAACTTTAAGGTTCGTGCAGCTGTGGAAGTGGGTGTGGAGAGATCGAAGAGCAAGGCTTTGGAGGGTGGTTTTGGGTTGGATGTGGTTTCAGAGAAAGAGTTAACGGTGAAGGGTTTTGCGGGGTTGAGGAAGACCAAGCTCGTGTGCACTGTTGGTCCTGCTTGCAGCTCTATGGAGGATCTTGAGAACTTGGCTCTTGGGGGCATGAGTGTTGCCAGGCTCAACATGTGCCATGGGACCAGGGAGTGGCACCGTGATGTCATTAGGAAGATCAAGAAGTTGAATGAGGAGAAAGGATTCTGTGTTTCTGTGATGATTGACACTGAGGGTAGTCAGATTCATGTTGTTGATCATGGAGCTCCATCCTCGGTTAAAGTTGAGGTAAGCTTTTTGGTTTATGTATTTGGATTGTGTTGGAGATTTAACGTTAACTAGTGATATGGCCAAAAGTAGTGTATATAAATGGGAGTAACTCATTGCATGAGCTAATTTCTGGGTTTGAGTTAGTTTAAACCCAAATTATAAGATGCAGATGCTATTAAAGTCTATCCTAGGGTTGTTGTTGGACCTATTGGGTCTCTTGTTATTGGATCATTCACAAATGTCCAATCCTGCAAACTTCACACTGGGCGTGAGGGACATTATGCATATCTCACATTGACCAGTAATATGTTAAAAAATTAGTGTGTATAAGTAGGGAGCAACACCACTCACCTCATGAGTGAGCTTTTAGGATTGAGTTAGACACAAACCAAAATTATAAGAGATTATGTTTCTATTTTTGTGTAAAAGGCTGGTTTGTGATAGCTTTCCTCTATTATGATCACACTCACTGGAGTTGGCTAATTTGGAGCCATGCATTATTGAAGGTTGTCTATTTTTTTGTTTCAATCTCAGGAAGGTTCAAATTGGGTGTTTACTGCTGAACATTTTGAGGGTTCTCGCCCATTCACTGTTCAAACGAACTATAGAGGTTTTTCTGAAGGTGATGATGATGTTTTGCTAAACGAGTGAAGACTCAACCCTTCCTTTTCTTTCACAATGAATTTATGCATTAGAGTACTGAACTTAGTTAATGGCTGTCAGGTACCGAAGTGGGTGATCAACTTGTAATTGATGGTGGAATGGCATGCTTTGAAGTCACAGAAAAGACTGGTAATGATTTGCATTGCAAGTGCATAGATGCTGGTCTTTTCCTGCCTGGAGCGAAATTTAGTTTTTGGAGAGATGGAAAGCTTGTGAGGGGGAATAACAAGCTCCCCACTCTATCGACAAAGGTATACATATAGCTTTTTCTTTTCCTGCTCATTTGATGAAGATCGTGAAGGATAAATTTATAGTCCTGCAAGTACTTCTTTATATGTATACCATTGAATTTCTGGATGCATCTTTAAGCTATGTCAACTGTCGTCAAAACTCTTTTTTTGGGATAATATGATGAAATAACATATTGCCTCAAGAATCGAGGTCTTATATTTGTCCATACATGGATAAATTGCATAATATATTATTCCTTTCAAAGTCCCTAGTTTTTCTCCTTAGAACCAATCAAAAGATCTCGAAGAACTGGTGTGTTCCTTCAACTACCATAAATGCAATAATTTTGTTAAATTCTCAGACAATGCTAGAAACTTTTTTGTTTTACAATGTCAATATAATCATTTATACAAGTTTCAGTGGCAGCATACAGAGAAGCTACCTTCAAAACTGAACACATCATATTCATAATTTACTAAATGTAACAATGATTTTGTCTGTATGAACCTCTTTTTTTTTTTGTATTTTTCTTTGAATAATTAATAACTATGAATTGGAAATCTTTCCCTTGTATGCTTTTTTCTGTCCTGAATTCCAATTGTTTTTATCCACAGGATTGGGCATACATTGACTTTGGTATAGCAGAGGGAGTTGATTTTTTTGCCTTATCCTTTGTCAATCATGCTGATTCTGTTAAGGATCTAAAGATGTACCTCTCTACGAAGTCAACCAAGTAAGGAATCACAAGTCCACAAAAGAATAATTTTATGGTTTTAGCAATATAATGTAACCCTTAACTCCTCTAAAAAGATGTTGGTATAATTCCTGGTCTTCCCTTTAAAGTGTTATAACAACACTAGTGTGCAGCACTTGTGCTGCATTATGATGGGGATGGCCATGTAACACCATATCACTATCACCCAAGTGATGTAATATTTTCATCTTCAAGCTGCAATCATATAGGTTACATACTTCCAATCAATAGAAACATAATAAGTTGGGTTTTTCTTAAATCCTATACGAAACAGGTGCATTCAGCACTATTTCCCAGGTTACAATTTTACCTATTTTGATTGAATAGATGCATAGATTTTGCTATTAATAACTTTGGTCGTCAGCTTCCCCTCTGTCATTACTGATGTTAACAGCATATTTATTCGATTGTTAAATATCTTGTTTAAACATCAGCATTCTTTTCTTCTATGTAAGTGCTTTGATTCAAAGTTATTTTGGCACGAATTATATGATTGTTTCAGATCCATAAAAGTTTTGGCGAAGATAGAAAGCTTAGAATCCCTTCATAAACTGGAGGAAATAGTGCGAGCTTCTGATGGGATCATGGTGGCTCGGGGTGACCTTGGTGTCGAAATACCACTTGAACAGATTCCTACAGTCCAAGAGGATATAATTAACATATGCAGACAATTAAACAAGCCAGTGATTGTAGCTTCTCAGCTTCTTGAATCAATGGTCGAGTATCCAACGCCAACACGTGCTGAGGTAAAATCAATTTTTACATCCAGGATGATTATTATCAACCTTTGGTGGAATTGAGAATATCTTACAATGAGAATAAATGTTATTGGGAAACTAGGGCAGAATTTCGATCTATGATGATATGTTTCCAGTTTCCCTATTGGATTGCTGAACTTACCTCGAATGAATATTTGCTTTTATGCAATAGGTAGCAGATGTTTCTGAAGCAGTTCGACAGTATGCTGATGCTTTGATGTTGTCTGGAGAGTCAGCTATTGGATCATATGGACGAAAAGCTTTGGCAGTCTTGGATATGGCTAGCAGTAGAATGGAATCATGGAGTCGGGAGGAAAATAGACAAAGTCTTGTTAACCACCATCAACTTGGAGCATCATTGCCAGAATGCATAACTGAGCAAATATGCAATTGTGCTGTTGAAATGGGTAATTAATATTCTTCTTGCAACTTCCTTCTATTATGAATTCTGCATAGTGGTAAGAGTATAATCGTAATAAAAAATTTACCCATTTGTTCTGCAGCCAACAACCTTGGTGTGGATGCCATCTTTGTGTACACAAGGTATGGACACATGGCATCGCTTCTATCTCGCAACCGCCCGAATCCTCCCATCTTTGCTTTCACCGACGATGACAGTACCCGCATGGCTCTGACTTTGCAATGGGGTGTTGTACCCCTTCTGGTTGATTTGTCCGATGATGCTGAATCTAACATCTCAAAATCTGTGCAACTTTTGAAATCTAGAGGGTTGATCAGCCAAGGAGATGTTGTTCTAGTGGTCTCAGATGTTGCTCCAACACGTGCCACTCCTATGGCTTTCCAGTCTATTCAGGTGAAGACTATTACCTAAAACGAAAGGTTGCGAAAATATTAAAGGACACGTGTCTGTGTATTTTCTAGGCTTGGGATAGGATAGTATTGGTTTCTTGTCTTTTTTTTTTTAATTGATTTCTTGTCCTTGTGTAAAACAACAAAAGTTTATAAATTCTAAATTGTAGAACTCTAGCAAGTTTTGGAACCTCTTTCAAGAGATGCTTATGAATTACACTTCGTGAATTGCCCATTGTAAGTCACTAATACAGTTGCACTAATATATGGCAATTATATTTGATTTATCAACTTTGATTGATTGTGATGAACCACCGAATACTACAATGGCAAAGCTTCTGAGCTTACACGCTACTCTACCACTCACTTTCGTCTTTCCATGATATTCTTACGAAAGGGATCTACCCCTATGTGTCTCTTGCTTGCTAATGCTGGTTTATGGTTACCTATAGTCAGTTAAATAATATAGCGATGTAAGAATAAATGAACCCTAATTCCGAAAGAATAATGATTTTTACAATCTTTTAAATTCAAATTTCCAACTAGGAGTGACAATTCGGGATAGACTATACTAGTCGACCCATTTAACCCGCCTTAAAATGACAGGACATAGTAATTACTTCAACATTTAGTCTATCCTGTCTAACTCGACGGACTATGGAACAAGACAGGTTGGTTCGTCAGTCCGTTGTTTATTTTAAATTTTATCTTTTTCTCTAAATTAAATTTTAATATATTTTTTAAAATTAATAACTGAAAATAACTTTATATTATAATTTAAGTTAATCATAATATATTTAAAAATATTCTTTTATTATTATATGCAAAATAATTATTTATTATAAATCTAACCATATAGAATAAATATTTTATTATATACAGTACACATACTAAAATAATAATTTTCAAAATATTTGAGTGAGCATTTCTGTTTTCAGTTATTTCTATTACTACTGTATAATTTCATTGTTGATATACATGTTTCTAAATTTTACCGAAAAAAGACAAACTGCTTTAACTGACTAATAGTTTGCCATATTTTCGTGGAAGGACCAGAATGATTGGAATTTATGAGAATAAATAATAAAATAAATAGTGAAGCAAATCTATTCGCGAAACAAAAATCATGATTATTTTGTCTACGTTGTCAGCAGCCTCTGACCGCAAATCCACGGGATGTTAGTTCTTTCTAGCCACAAACGCAGACCAACCCCTGGCACACATTAGTCACCATTAGCTTTCTCACTCTAACATGCGCTTCTCCAGCCGCTGCAGACTCTGCTCCACTTGCTACTTCCTCTAGAAGAAGCCTTTTTCAAATCTCTCTGCCACAAACCCGTTTTCTTCTGTTCATTTGGGTTTCTCTCTTGCAAGTTATGGCTTCTTTGAGACCTACCCTCTCTCAACTTTCCCTTTCCCAATCCAATTTTCTCAGAAAATCTACATGGAACAATCATCTACCTTGCTATTTACACAAAAGGATCGCAAATTTGCAAACTTTTACCTCTTCTAAGTCTTCGACTTTCAGGGTTTGCTGTAGTTCTCAAGAGACCAATAACAAAAACAATGGCAAGTTTGTTTTGTTTTCATTTTCATTCCTCATTTAGTGACAATGATTGTTATAATTTTGTTTTAGTAAGAATTATTGTTAATTTGAAGTGATACATAAGATTAGTAAAAATTTCTGAACTCTGTTTGATGATTCGTATTTGTGATATTCACTCTGTTTCCTTATTAGATTACTAAAACTATATTTTTTTTCCACTATTTTATTGTGTCTTCAACTAGTGTATGATGAGTTCTTCTGCTTTCAGCATGTTCATTTGTGTGGCCTTTCATGCGTTGATTAGCAAGAAAAGCTGTATGTTATTATGTTTTGGCAAGATAAAGTAGATATTGTGGTGAAGGGATTCAGATTATAATCTACAACTGATTAAAGAGGACATCAAGTGACTAGCTTTGCACTTTTTGGCTTCATGTTGCTTCTGTTATGTTTTCAGGTGAAGAGCCTCCAGAGTCATTATTTATGAAGGAATTAAAGAAGAGAGGTATGACCCCTACATCATTGCTTGATGATTACAAACAAAGCGACTATGGACTTGATGAAGAGGTATATGTGAATGAAGAAGATAGAGGTTTCCCAAAAAGAAAAGCTGTCTCAACCAATGTTGAGAGGAGTCTGGACAATCAGAGGGAACGATCTATGGCACTGAACAGTGAAGGTCTTGAGGTTGATTCATTGTCAACATTTCTTTTCCTTGAATATAATCTTTAGCAATTGGTGATTTCGTTTCAAAAGGTTTTGTTGCCAGTAGTTTGTCTTTGTTAGCTGGGGTTGAAGAAAGAATACTAATTCAAAGTTTTTTATTAATGAGAAACAAGAGAGTGGAGAATGGGGAGGGAGGACAAAGAAAGACAGAAAGGATGAACAAATGAAAAGAAGTACAGAAATTCAGCTATAAATGGCAACAAAACTGTGGTTTCAACTTTATTCCTGAAACATTCTATATTTTTTCATCATTTGTGTCACCAATTATAGAGATAGTAAGTCTAATAATGAGTGACATCAGTAGCATTTTTTTTCTGGCAGTTACTGCTATAGACTTTTGGTTTTGTTACTCAAATGAGTCAAATCATCAAAAACATTATATTTTGAACTTCAAATAGTGGGCTTTGAGACATCACACGTTTGGTATGATGTTTAGAACTTAAAAATTCAAATGGTTTCTGCAGTGTGCAGAGAATTAGTAAGAATTTCAAATAATTTTCAAAATAAAATTGTATCCTATCAGTTTTGCAATAAATAACTCTACTTTTTTTAATTCTAGAGAGACGTGTGATTTTTCAAGTTAAATTCTAACAAACATTATTCTTGTCTTGTCATAAATAGCTTAAAAGTATGTACTTTAACTTCTCTGTAATAAATAATAATTATTTTATGACTTTAATAAGCTATTGAAGTTTTGAATTTGTTTCTTAAAATAAGCATAAAACTGTTTTTTAAGTAGAATCAGTTTAAATAAACACATCAAAAATCAGAAAACTGCAAATTTTATTTAATTTTTAAAAAGGCGTTTTTTTAACAAATAAGTTCAAAATAAGTGCTTATGGAATAAGTGTTTAATTAAGTTGTTTAGACAAATACACCCTAAATTCATGAGAAATGTCAAATGGGCTTTACTAACTCGAAAAAAAATTCATCAGGCACTCTGTTGTAGTAATTATATCTGAATATGCATTAAGAAATTAACATGATGTACATAGTATGCAAAGGCCCTCTGTTAGACCTGTGTAGACATTGGTGCACTTTATTTTGCGTTGAATATTACTATACGAGAAGGTAATAATTGCAGCACTGCCTAATTTATGAAGAGTCTTTTGGCTGATAGATATGAACAAAACATCTAATCCTATTCTGCAAAATAAAATATAACTGAATCAGAACTGATAATGTATTATTTTGGAGTGAGCTTTGATGCTTTGATCTAATTGAATTTCGTTTTTGGGGTGAAATCCCAAGAAATCACTTACGTATTTATCTATTTCAGGGCTTGATACCTCGTGCTAAACTTCTTTTGACAATTGGAGGAACATTCTTCTTGGGATTTGGACCGTTGATCCTCATAATTGTTGCAACCTTTTCTGCTCTTTACTTTGTAAGCTCTTGGCCTGAAAACTGATGTGTCCATGCTGTTTGCATGTTAAGTAGTGTTTGTTAGTAATTTAGTATCCTTGGCTATCTTATTTGTACAATGACAACATGATTTTTCTTTTAACTATTTGATTGTTTGTCATTAAAGCGAAATACCAATTTGGCGGACAGAACATAGCCTAGTAAATTGAAAAACTGGCAATTTGGAACCTATAAGATATATACTTTAAAAAAACAAGATTTCACTTTTAATAGTTGGTCATGTATATTTAGTTATAATTCAGAGATATAAGGTTGGTTGGGTGGTAAAAGAAAAAGAAGGGAAGGAAAGAGAGGTCGTGGGTTGGAATCCTTCCACTAACAAAAAATTAACATTTAACAACTAACATTGACTAATAAAATATATATATATATATATATATATATATATATATAGTTATAATTCACAGACACAAGCAATGTTATAACTTGCATTTCTATGAATTTTGTGCTCGTTGTCTGGTAAACTAAAAAAACTCCCAATTTGTGAGTACAATTGTTTTTGTACCCTTAATCATTAGGAGCAGCCACTTCATTTGATACACCTGAAGCTCGTGATCTTTGCTATGTCCTCCAATCTATCCTGTGGTTTTATATTTAACATTTTAGGCAACAAAGTTCAATACAGCATGAATTCTTGGTTTGATATTATCTGTCCTGTTGAGAAATGAAACTTTTAGTGGAAATATATTTGCTCTTTGTGACATGTTGTTCTTACACTTAAAGCCTCAGTTTTGAATTGAGTCTCTTTGTAGTGGATGATGCCTTTAATGTTTGAGAGATGGCTTTGAATTTGATCCTTATTTTACTGTTGCAGTATTTTGGACCAACATTTGTCCATGATGCAAGCAAGATGGCTATATCACCTCCACAATATGTGGACCCTTATGCACTCTTAGAAGATGAAAGGATATCTCAGATAGCACCACGGCTAAACTAAAGGCAAGACCACACATACTTTGCTCTTAGGAATCTAGTTGCATATATCAAATTTCTGTTTACTTGGCCTTTGTTGATTTAGTTCCATTGTAAAATATCATCCAGGATGAACTTGTTGATATTTTGCGTTCATCATTGACTCAATTCTTTACATCTATCTGCCCTTTTCACTTTGCATAAATGCTATGTATAATTTAAATCTAAATGAAAGCTCCATCAAACAAGCATTTAATGCTCGTAATTCTTTATTTTCAATTTAGAAGTTTAATCGCTCTCCTCTAGACGAAATTGCTGATGAAATGAAAGCCCATAAACTTGGCAAATAATGAAGGTCTTTTTTTTTTTTTAACTTTTTTGCTGAATATGAAGGTCTTATATATTCTTGAACATTTATAATAAGAAAAAAAAACAAGAAAAAAGAAAGAGGAACAATCAAATGGGGATATATTATTTGAACAAAGACACTTAAGAAGGATCATATCTCAGTTTATGCAGAAAGCTGGTTTGTTTTTGAAGGATTCCTTAAAATATGCGGAAGTTTATTGGACTTAGTATGTTTATAAGATCATTTTTATCTTTATAATCAAAAGGAAATAATTATCTCTTAAAATGTGAATGTAATATTCTCTTTTTATCTGATGAGACTTCTTTTGGCCTCCTCAATCAATTACGAATGATAAATCCTCCGTACTATTTTTACATAAGGGAGAGGAAAAATGTGTGGACATTCTTCTATTTTAGAGAGATGACGACAAATGTTATTTTTTTCTAGAGCAAATAAGATTATTATATAGAAAACTAAGAAACTTAAATTTAGATATCTTGGATCTTTGTCATACACTTAAGTCCAATAACTTTTGTATAAAAAACATTCCCAACAGTTTAGCCATTTTAAGTATAAAAAAATAAAAATAAAAAGTATTGTAATATAGAATGAAGATTGTCCACAGAACAATTGACACATGTCTATATTTTTGTCGATGAATATGTTAAAGAATAAAGAAAAGTATACTATTTTTGTTGGAAAATTTTCATCCAAGAAACAGACAAACAATTATATATATATATATATATATATTAGTGATGTTTTTTAGTTTCTAGAAAAAATTTAAATTTTGGTTTTTTTTCCTTTTAAAATATTAATTTTAGTTCCTATACTTGTTTAAATACTCAAAATTTTGTCTTTGCACGAAAGAAAAAAGAATTAGCTTTATTTTTAAGAATAAAGAAATGAAAAAACTATTAATTAAGTTGAGGACAAAAAGCAAATTTTAAAATTTTTCTCTAGGAGCTAAAAGCATTATTAATCCATTATAAAAGTACTATATTATGAAAGTTTATCGAAACAACTGATGATAATGACCACAAACATAGCGACAAACGATTGTTTATCCCAAAACAAGAGCTAAACTACACATAGGATTTACTTGAAGGGCTCATAGATTTTAAGGTCTGTGATGATTCCTTGGATTGATCCAGCTGCAGCAACAAGAGTGACAATCAAGCAGAAGCCACTTAGCAATTTGACCCCAATCCAGACCAGAGAAAACTTGGGCACTTTGGCCTGCACCAGATACATCTCTGTTGGAAAATACACTGTCAAGGGAAAGAAGGAAATAGCTCCAAGCAAACCCACAATGCTGTTGAAGAAGGGAAATAACATTGCAACCACTGCTGTCAATATCACGTACACTGTCCTCCATATCATCCTGAATCCATTGAATCTGTATTTGCCCACACGATATTCTTTGGCCAAGAAGTTGCTTTCAGGCCAACGCTTCGCAACCCAAGTTTCCACAAGCTGGAAAACTGGTTGTGCAAATACCTGTCCACACACAAAGTGCAAATTCATAATTTAATTAAACTGATTTGGTAACGCAAGAAATCAAATTGACTGATAATGTTGATTTGATAGGCTAAATTGGTCAATGATTATTAAAATGATGAAAAATATTTAGTCTTTTTACAGGCTTAGTTGAATTTTTGGTCCTGTATCACAATTATACAATTTTAATTTTCATATTCTAATTGCACAAAGTGGATACTCCAATTGTGCAATCTTGATCTCTTCAACAGTCTTATTTAATTTTTTTCGAATTTACTGACGCAACATTGGATGAAGACATGTCGATGATGTTGTCATTGATATGTTGCTTTTTGAATTGCATCAGCATGTGTTAGACAACATGTTAGTCTGTAAAGAAAAGATGATATATATTTAATGGAAGATGGATTGAGGGATAAAAAGAGAAGTATTAATAACACATTCTTTAACATACTTCTCTAAATTTATTAAAAATTATTATGAAAGTCATTAAATATAATGTAGGATCCACTATATTTTGCAATTTCTAAAAAAAATCACTAATAAAAAAGAATTGTATTTAAAAAAATGTGTCAAAAAGTGTGTTAACATTTCTCAACAATTATAATATCTAGAAGACCTGATTTGTACACCGAGGGATCAAATTCGTACATTTACAATATCTAAAAGACCAAAATAAAGATTAAGCCCTTTTTATATCTAAATTCATCTATGATACCAAATAATTAATTTTACTCTTTCTTTTTCTCCAAGCGCCATAATGTTCAGTTAGCAACTTTTGTTCATAAAATAATTACCTGGTAAGCACCCACTAAATGAACAAATACGAAGACATTACCCATGTCAACAAGCCAATATGGTTCATAAAACCCAAATCCTGTTAAGAAGTTTCCAGGTGCCTTGTTCCCGAATGCAGCATAGCCTAAAAGACCACATAACATATAAAACATTGAGGTGATCGAGCATCCAGCGAGGGCTGCCTTCTTCATGGCTTGATTTTCTGGTGGGCTTGATTTTAATGTGTCCTGTTGAAAAGAAAGAAAAAAAAAACAAATTAAAATTAGCTAGGGAAGATTCAGAACTAGAAATTAGCTAAGAGAATTCGTAAATGTTAACTAAGATTGGTTTTATTTTGTCCTGTTGAAAAGAAGAAGAAAACAAATTGAAATATAATAAGCACCAATTTTGCCTAAGATAGCTTGCCTGTATCTCAACAAGTACTTGGCTGAAGGCATATGCAAAGGCTATGTTTCCAATTGCTTGGAAAGTGTTCCATAGCTTCTCCTGGCTTGTCACGTCTTCAGCAACGATGAGCCCCGTTAGACTTGTCTTGCCATGGTTTCCTCCTTATATATGTTCCAGAACGATGCAAAGCATTCCAATATGTATGTATTAGTTTAATGTTTTTGTTATTGTATTAGTTTAATGTTATTTATGTTTCAAGGTGACAATTTTATAATTAAAATGTCAAAACAGATAATGAAAAAAGAAAATAAAAACCCAAGTAAACATATTCTAAATGAGTATCAAATATTGTAAATATAATATATGGATAAATATATATGTTTTTCAATAACCAGGAGGTGTAATCCTCCATCCACTTGGTTAGCCCATTTTTGGAATAAAATGGTATATCTAATTGTCACTCAATGCCTAAGTTGATGATCGAAACTCTAAATCTTGGTTAAAGAATTTAAATGTCGAATTACTAACAACTTTTGATATATATGAATAAAATATGCACGGACCTATATAAATATTCATAGTTTAATACTTTAATAGGCAAGTATTATAAGTGTAAAACTTTTTATATTATCAACAAGTTAAAAATCATTTTTAATATGATTATTATTTTTATAAAAATTAGCAAACTTACATTACATAATTATTTGTATTATAATTAAATAACACCATAAAAACCAATGTGTTATTCGTCTAAGTAGAAATTATTGACAAAATTTCATGTTAAAGTTCTGTGTATGAAAAAAAAAATTGTTAATAAAAAAATTGATTAAAGATAATCGGTGAAATTTTTCGATAATGAATAAATTGACAGAATTAATAGATATTTTACATCCATAAGACATTAACATACAAATAATACTAAAAGGGCATACATTGTTTATTTATATTCTTAGTGTTTGACATGAGAGTACCTTCTATTTAGAATATATTTTTCCTTGCATTTTTGCAGAAACATTTGAAACTAAAATGTAGTATATTATAAAATTTGTGTTAATTAAATGCTATGCCAAACCTGCAATTTTGGCTATGGAGAGACCAATGCCTATGGAAGAATAACCAAAAGACATGACAGCAGCAATAATAGAGAGCCCTGAAAGTTCCTGGAAATCAGGGATTTGGCTTAATAAAATCTGTATGGCCGCAAAGATGGTCATATATGGGTAATTTGATGTATGACACTTCGCTTCGTGGCCATACTTGTGGAAGCAATTGGATCTTTTGACGGCCCTGGTTAAGAAGAACAAGGAACAATATCTATGAAACACGTACCAGGATTTTAAAACATGCAAATTGCAAAAAGATACTACTACTCTAATAAGTATATTCGTGGCTTTCTTTGACTTTGACTACAATGAAAATACATAATTTCCTTTCTCAGGGCTTTACAAATCAGGTGAAGATTTTGTAGTAGGTTCTTACACCAAGCTAATGGATGCAGTAACGGTGTAACCAATGCCTGTTCCAACAAGATTTGCGAACTGGGCCAATCCACAAAACAGGTATTGACGTCCTCCTGGAGACAAACATTACAATGCAACAATCAACTTCAAAAGAAAATGACCAAATGAAAAGGAAAAAAAAATTGTTTCTTTAACATTCAAATAATTTCCATCAATAAGTACTAGTGCTTTAAGATATTAAAAAATTGTTAGTTATTTAAAAAATAGTTTTTTTTTGGGAAAAATAGGTTTTTAAATGCTTATATTTGAATTTTTTTATGTTTTATGTGTATTTATAAATATTCGTACTACACACAGTATTTAAGTCTTATTTAGATAAATTTATCTCTAAACACTTGAAAAGGAAATAAAATAAAAAATAAATCAAACTTCTTTTATATTAATAAGTTAAAATCAATTTATGTACTCTGTCTTTTGAGAATTTAATTGAGAAAGATTCTATAAAAATTGAAGTGTATAAGTTAATTTTAATTTGAGATAAAAAAAAAGTAGATTTGAATGTAATTTTGATCCTTTTATTTGTCAAAACGTGTAATTTTGTTTCTTCTATTTTGAAATAGAAATATCTAATCCTCCTATTTTTAAAATTTATAATGTTGGTTCCCTTATTTTAAAATAAAGACATTTAGTCTCTCATTTTTGCTAAATCTATTATTTTGTTCCTTTTATCGTACTGAAAGTCTTGATTATAAGATATCAACGATAACTATAACATAGATTAACAAAATAATCTTGTGTTAATAAATTTGGATCATATCAGATTAATTTCTTAAATCAACTTTCAAATTTGATGAATGAAACAAAATTGTAGATTTTATAAAAATAAATAACTAAATATTTTTATTTTAAAATAGAAGAATTAAAATTATGACTTTTGAAAAATATGAGAATTAAATATTTCTATTTAAAAAAAATATTAAAATTATGAATTTTAAAAAATAAGGAGGTCAAAATTGTATTTAATCATGTTTTTATAAGTGTTACTCCTTGAAAGTTGAAGAAGTTTATCTAATATAAGTATAAAAATATACAGTCAGGTTCAACATTTAATTCTGTCCAATTTTATCTTAGGTAGACCTTGAAAGTTGAAACCGTAAATTTATTGCTGGTCAAAAGACTATTTCAGTTTCCAAAACATTAATTTAATAGACTCAAAAAGAATTAAATAATATTTATAAAATTAATGCATTCATTCATTATCTTAGCACTATTGTTTTTAGTTTTAAAATATTATCAATGTAGAGAATATTAGTACTAAAAATAAAAATTATGTCGTCCCCTACCTCTGCCAAAAATCACAAGAAAATGAAATTGGTCTATCACTTCTAAGGAGGTGAGATTACTCTGAGAAAAGCCCAAAAAGAAAAACAGATCCAAATACATGTAATGAGAAATGAGAACCACAAAAATTGAAATTACCTAGAATATTTTTTACCATCTCCCTGTAGTTATGGTTTCTGGTTCCATGAACAGGGTCGGGGTACCTATAACAATCGCTGAGCAGAGAAGAAGTGAAGAGAGTGATGGCCGAGAAGATTATCAGAATGGCAGGCCCAGCAATCCAGCCCAACTGAGCAACGGCCCATGCAAGTGATAGCACCCCAGACCCAATAACAGCCGTCACTATGTGTGAAGTCGCAGTTAACCATGTTCCTTCATGCCCATACACACCATTATATTGCAAAAGTTAATTCACATGACATAATAATATGTTAAACAAATACTACTAATTAACAGGAAAAATTATTACATGGACAGGGATTGTTACGATTCAAGATTCTCTCAACATGACATATAACTATGTTGCTTACATGAAGATTAATCGAGATCATAAATAAATAAACGGTGGTGATAGTAAACTTTTAATGTAAAAAGTTTGACATGAGATACTACACCTTTTCGTTTTAAGCGACCATCATCATCATGTTTAGAGCTGTATACACCATTTCCTTGCAATTCCATGGTCGTTTCTCTGTCCACTGATATTGTCACTACTACTCCTTCGTTAATTAGCTATAGCACATTACCACACTGAAGTTATCTTCTTATAGTCCAACACTGAAATAATGAAGAAGAAAACACTATGGGAATTTTAAGAAATCCCAACCCAATTTGGTATATCTATTTCTTGTCTTTATCATAACCAGTAAAGCTGACTCAAGACTTTAAAATGTAACTCACGGGCCCCGTTTTTTATAAGGCACTTGATTAATAAAAACAAAAATAATAAATATAAAACATTAAATTATATTTGAACCAGGTAAATCATTAATCTTGAATATTTAATTGTGTTAAATACTTAATTACTTATATGCCTCTCATAATAATCTTACATAACTTGGACATGATTATATCTAATGGATGATAATTATAGTCTAAATCAAAATAGTTATATTTGAATAATCAAAATTAAAAATAAATATTCACTATTCATATTTAATTACATAGATTTATTGTTATCATATTTGAAAACTATTCATATTATGTGTATATGCGTGATTTGCAACAGTTAATGTGATATTATGATTGAAAAATCATAAAATGATAGTAGTAAATTAGAAAAATAAGATTGAAAAAATTATATTTTGTGTGCGCTTGCTTATAATCTCTGACAAACTTGTATATATTTATTGTCTTCGACAAAGACAAAGATTAGTTACTATTTCTAACGGATTACTTTATATCAATACCATATTAAAAAAATATATCTTTTTTGCTAGTTGTCATTTTAACGGGAAGAACAGCAAACGTTAATTTCTTACCAAAAAGTATCAATTGGATTTTTTTTAATTTTTCTATTATAATCGTTTATTTACATGCACATTATCAAATAATGTTTTAAGAGATGAGTCTATCATAAAATCATTTAAATCAAGACAAATGCTACAGTATGAATTAAATGTATTTATATAAAAATAAAGTATTATTTATATACAGTATAAAATATAATAAATATTTAATAGTACACATTGAATGAAGTTTTACCATTATCATTAACACAAATCTTATGTCTGTTTATTTGAATGTAAATAAAGAAGGAAATGATGAAAAAAAATATGGAAGTTTTTTTTTTCTTGGAGACTTAAAATAACATCATATAAATTGGTGAGAAGGTGGGGTTTGAAAAGTTAATGTTTTTCATTTTTATATTTTAATTTCTAAAAAAGTAAGTATGTTTATAATATGAACCTTTTTAAATAAATAATAAATAATTAAGTAAAAAAACTTGTGAGAGAAATTCAAAAAAGTATGGAAGGTTTTGAAAGCATGTATCTATTCATAAAAAAGATACAATATGTACCCATTTTTTTCATGAAAATGTATAGATATGAAAGGTTATATCTTATAAAAAAGATAGAATATGTACCCATTAATATGAAAGGTTGTATTTTTTTTCATGAAAATGAATAGATATGAAAGGTTATATCTTATAAAAAAGATAGAATATGTACCCATTAATATGAAAGGTTGTATTTTTTTCATGAAAATGTATAGACATGAAAGGTTATATCTTTTCTTATGAAACTGTAAGTTTTTTATGTAAAGATGTGTCTTTTTGAAATGTGTCCCTCCAAGAATTGTATTTCTTTTACCAAAAATCATGAAATGTATCTTTTTAAAATGTTATCTTTATTTCATTAAAAGACATGAAATAATTTATGAATATAATCAACCTATATTTTTTATATAAAAAACACAATAGAAACATAGAAACAAACTAATTTTTTGCATTCAAATTGTTCTCTTTCATCCCTTATGCACAAAGAGATTTAGAGAAAATTTGTTCTGTAAACTACTATTAATGATAAACTTTATTATTATAGGTGTACAAACCATGAGGTGACTTAAATGTATCCTAAAGGGGATCGACCATTACACTATAAGAAAATCCTAAAAAAAAAGGGCTATTACATGTGTCGTCGTTGATGTAGATATAAAATATCCCCAATAATGCAATTTTTCTAATAGATTACTGACAGATAGAAATGAAAATAGATCAGATCAGGTTTTGTTAAGTTTGACCTTGACCTGATTTAAAAATATAAAACATGGTCTAACCTATTTACTTATTATAGGCTTTTTTTAGGTTTGGCCTGACTTATTTAAAATTCTAACTTGGTCTACTGTCTATGAGCCTATTAAAAAGCATGTCATAAATATGAATATAGAAATTTGTAAATCTAAAACTAAATTTATTTCAATTTTTTTTTACTTTCTATTTTTTTCTTTTTTTCTCTTCATTTTATCATCTTTCTTTCTTTCTTTTTTCTTTTTCTATTATCTTCCTTTTCTTTTTTCTTTTTATTATCTTTCTTTTCCTTTTTTTTATTTCTTTCTTCCATTCCATTTTTTCTGTTTTAATATTTTTCTTTCCTTTTTTCATTTTTCTATTATCTTCCTTTGTCTATTTTTTTTACGTTTTCTTTCTCCTTTTTCTGTTTTAATATTTTTTCTTCCCTTTTTTTATTCTTTTCATTTCATCATTTCCCTTTTCTTTTTTTTTTGTTTTCATTTTTTTAAAATAATTATTTTTTCTTTCATTTTTGTTTTTTAAAAAAATTCAAAAGTGTTTTTGTTTTTCATTTTTTTTTTGGACCTAAACAGAATTAGGATATGACAAATTGACAATATATATTAAATAGGTCAGCCTGACAAGTCTAACATGCTTTTTTTAATGTTTGAATCTGACCTTTTTATTTAACCAAGCTTTTCAAAAAATCTTACTCTGACCTTTATAATAAACAAGTCAGGCATTAAATAGATTTTGACCTCTGATAGACGGTCTAACCTATTTTCATCCCTACTAAGTGACACACCTCGATTAAAAAGTAGGACATCAAAACTATTTCCAATAATCAAAGGAAAAGATTGTCGCTAATTACTTGCAACTTTACCATTGATAATTGGCAACAACAATAATCATTAGTAATTATGATCATTAGTAATTATTGATGTCCACACTATATATAATGTGTGTGCTCTAGTTACCAACGTTAGAAAGTTATTACTGTTATCCACTATTAGACCATTGATATTTACTCCATCCATTCCTATCCTTTTTAGAATTTTTTTTATAATATCTTTTTTTAACTTATAGATATATTAACTTTTTTTTTTATTTTTATTTAATTACTCTCTCTCCAAATATTAATGAAAAATAATTAAGTGGATACAGAGATAAAAATAATAATTTTAGAATGAAAATATAATTAATTAACAAATTTAATGCAATTAACTACTTTTTTTTGAGAATGTGAATGAGTGGAAAAAGTTATAATAAGAATTTTCTTATAGAAAGAATTTTTACTCCTTTTGTCTAAAATAAGTGTCACATTAAAAAAAATTATCCCAAGATAAATTTTTAATATACTATTAATTATTTTTTCACTAATATTTCAAATAAGTGTCACTTTAGTTTTTTTTAATGTAAGATTAATAACAAGAATAATTTTAAAATTACTATTTTTTTATTTATTTATTAGTTTTTTTTATATATACATAATAATTTAAGATGATACTTATTTTAAGACAGATAGTAATATAATAATTAATTACTCTAGCCAATGTTATGAAATCCGATTCAATCAAAACTCAATTGCATAATCAAGTCGGTTTGGTTATTGAATTTGCCCACAACCAAACTTATTTTTGAAACCCAGATTGGATTTTGGCGTAAAAAAATAATTCAAAACGACGTTATTTTGTTGATCTCTAATTTAACTACACTCATCCTTCTCACGGTCTCCTTCACGGGCCGTTCTTGGCTTCTTGCTCTTGCTCTCCTTCACTTCACGGCTCACGTTCTTGCTCTCCTTCACGGCCACCAACCCACCACGGTCTTCACGCCCGTCGCCAACCTTCGTGCCACCGCACCGGAGTTTGAAGCTGCTCCGAAAGTTTTAGTCCAACTGAAATCCAAACATGAGCTTGATGCCTTTGCTATTCAGTGAAATTTTGTACCAAAAGTCCAAAATTGGAAAAAAGTGAATCTTGCACTGCTATTCAGTGAAAAATTTCCTGCTGATATTTCTTTGAATCTGATATACCGTTGGCTTCCCTTATTTTTCTTCTACGTTTGTTTGCTTTTGTAATTACTGCAAGGGGTTGTATGAAAGATAATAACCAATTTAGAGTAGTTTGGCATAAAGTAATTGTGGTGTGTGTCGGTTATAAAATTTGGAAAGAATATATTTTGAACACTTTTTTGGAAGAAAATGGACCGCAGATTTGATTTTAAGAGTAGCTAAGATGTAGTGTATGGCGGTTATAGAATTTGGGAAGATGAGTCATCATCGTTAAGGTTTGGTATGGTATGTATGTGGTTTTGATTGTGGGTTGGGGGGATAATAGAAGATATGTCGTGTTTGTGTGTGTGTGGAATTGAAATGAAATAGATGATGCATGTGCATAGGGACACAGTGATAATGATGCATGTGCATCAAGGAGGCTGCCAGTGCATGGAAGAGCCTTATTTCCTCAATTGAAGAGTAAAAACAAGGTCATGGAAATGATAGTTCAAGAGCTAATAAAAATTAACCGAATCAACCAACGGACCGAGTTTCATAAAGTTGATTCTAACTATATTAATTATTATAATTAATTTCAATTACATTAATTACTCTAATTAAGTCGTCTAGTAAAAAATCTCGGTATCATATTCATTTAGAAGAAAAACAAAAATTGTGTTTTTATTATGATCTCACATAACGACAATTACTTAAATATAAATTCGTATTGCTGAACAAACTAAAAGATCAACTGGTCAGATTTTATTACAACTACTTATAAAGTAGAGCAAAATAATGTTAAGAATATTAAAGTAATCATATGACAAATAACTCAATAATTAATAAAAATCAAACTAAATTAATTATATATAACTCATTAAATAAATTACCTTTTTTTTATATCCAGAACTTCATACATATTTATCATTTTCGCACTATATCTCTTCATTTTTTTTTTCCTTTCAAATAATCCACTTTGTCATCTTCATCCATATGCTCCTAATTTGTTGGGAAATTGAGATATCACCATCAATTTGCAAGTCACGTGAATTAGAAATATGATTTAGTCACATGTGACATTTCTTTCCATTGATAAGACACTTCTTTCGTATCAAATTGACAAAACACATCTTATTCTATTTCATTCGCTTTTAAGTGGCTCCTTGATTGCGATACACCAACCTTGCTTGTCCTTTTTGTGTTTCATCTTTATATATGTATCTTAATACCTATTACAATTAAGTCCCAGTTGAAATTAATATTTTATTTAAATATGTATTAAGTGTTCATTTTTATTAAATATTAAAATTAGTTAAATGCTTCATTTATTTAAAATTTGATATTCTATTCATTAAATGTTTTATTTAAATTTTAAGACTTAGGTTCATTTGATTTGTTAAAATATAAGGAACATCACAACTATAGAAAATTTATACATGAAATAAGGCACATTCCAGTGTAATGATTGTGAAAGATAACAACCACAACGATAATAATTTTTAAAATAATAATCTTTATAAAATAAAATAATTATCCTAGAACAAAACAAATTGGTATTCATATAATTACTATAAATATTTTAAGAATTTAATTTAAATACACTAATATTTAATCATAGATATACATAAACTTTTATAACAACTAAATTAAAAGTCGTCAATTTAAGATGAATTTGGATTAATTGACAGTATATTTTTTATATTAATTTAAGATGGATTATAGATCTTACTTTTATATTAATAGTTCAACAAAGTCAAATTTTTATTTTAATATAAAAATCAGGTTTATAATCTATCTATGTATTTATTAAATTATAAAAGATGATCGATCTTTACCGTCACATATATTCAAATGTTTTCTTGGTTCTAACTAGGGTGATATATCTCATAGTTATTGTATGTTTGGTTTCACATTCTCCATCCTTTCTGGATGGACGTCCAAATAATGCAACTCAAAGCATCTTTAATGATTTTCATATAAATAACCCAATTTAAGTTACTTTAATCTTAAGTAACTCAATTAATTTTCTCTTCAATAGAATTTTCTATTAACAAGGTGCAGATATTCTCTTTCTCTCTCCTATTTAATTCAAAGTTAAACAACTCTATAATTTTAAGCAACTCAAAATCAAATGACAATATTTTGTATATTTTAACATGAGAAACAACCCATTAAGTAATTCTCGTTATCGATGCTCTAAGGGATGACTTCTACATATTTTGTATATTTTGACATGATATTCTCTCGTAATGCACGTATTGCATTCAACGCAGTTTCAAACAGGCACTTAGTGTATGGTAAAACACAAAAAAAGACCTAATGTAAGAGGTAATTTTAACCAGTTAGCCGAAGTTTTCATATTTATTATTCGGTCTCTTTCAGTTTTCATTTTGATATTATTGTTCTGCCCTTAAGATTTTGATCTGGTCTTATCCATTCCCATAGAACATCCCAAGATATTTGAAGTCACACTATAGGGCCGATTTACGAAAAGGGGGTACTTTTTTTTAATTACTATTTGAGGGTATTTTTTAAATTATTTACGAAATAGGGATAAGTCGTAAAAAATTTTACGACTTCCATAACTAAAGTAGTAATTTTTTTTACGATTTATATTTTTTTATTTTATTTAATTAAAATCGTGTAATTATTTATGGCTTCTTTGAATCCAATATGTTTAAAAATACGACTTATAAGTCGTAAAATAAAGTCGTAACAAAAGTTACGATATTAATGTAATTTTTTTATTTCTATACGACTCCAAAGTCGTATTTGTTTTTTTTTATTTTTTTTATTTTTAATGGAAATCGTATGGTAATTTATGACTTCCTTAATATTTTTTTCCTTTTTGGACTTTGCCTTTTTTTTTTTTTTTTTTTTACTTTTTTGCTTTTAACGTTTTGGCTTTTCAAATGTTTTAAATTATTGGTTTAGTTTTCCTTTCCCTACTAGAGTTCTAGAAAAATTCTAGTTTATAGAAACTCAAAATTTCATAAGCACTATACTCTGATGTTTACTAAAGCTTGATAACAATAACTGAGTTTCTCATCATTCAGTGAATGGTACAATATAAAACAAGTATTCAATCATGGGAATTAAGTTTTCTAGAAGCTATGATAAATCACCATTAAGAGAACCATGTTCCACCATCAAATCTAAAGTTTTCTTGCCAATCACTTTGTAAAAAATCCTAACTCCTATACCTTCTTCCAAAAAATTTAAGTGCATGCAATTTTCAATCCAATCCTATCCTTTGCTGTCATAAATTCAGCTAAAATATTACTTCCAGAATCTCTTTTGAAGCCAAAATAATAGTTGATACACACCGCATTGAGCAATCATAAATAATTAAATCACCAATCCCACCTCCAATGCTCCATCCCTAAATTTGACAAACAAATTCTCTTAAAAGCATTTACAAAATTACACATACCCTCACAGATCAAAAAAAGGTAGAAGGCTTAAAAATGTAAGTTAGAATCATTTATATAAAAAAACAGTTGTGAAAATTTGTTGCCCAACTTAATTGTTTCCAAGAAAACTAGTGTCTTAATCCAACCAAACCAAAAAAATAGCAGTAGCATATTCCAAATTTTTTTCATGGTATCCACGCAAATTAAGATCACATAAAAACAACTTAACATACAAATAGACAACTCATTGTATGCCCACATCAAAGGTATTCATTGGTAAACATAATTTTTTTTTTCCATTTTATGCAAATGAAGACATTCATATATTACATTGATATAAGACAAACAGAAAAACAATAAACCTGAGGTATTGTGTAGAATATATTGCTGGTATGAGTAAGGGTACCAGCTTGCTCAACAACGGCTTTCAACCAGTCTGCATCCCCGTGGTCTAGTGCATTAACAGCAATCCCAGCACTCAAATCTAAATATTCTCTCCCTTCAACATTATACAACTTACAACCTTCCCCCCTCTCAAGTACCACTGGTGTTCTTGCATATGTCCCCACCAAATACTTCCCTTCCATCTCGATCACATTCTTTGTTTCCTCCGATGTCGTATTCCCAGCCTTAGGTGCATCAACATCCACATTAAGACAAGCACTCACAACCCTCCGGCACCTAATCTGAATAACAGGACTTCTTCCTACCAAAGTGCTCTCTCTCTCCAAATTGAAAAATTGCCTAGGTTTGTAACATGTTTGAGAAATGTAAACTGCACTCATTGTGTACTAGATTTCCCTCATTTCTTCCTTTTGCTGGAAAAAAAAAAAAAAAAAACCAGCTTGCCAATTGCCATATATAGTTTAGACTTCAGACAATCTACTTGAAGCAAGAATGTTATGTGGTAACCTCTATTTTTTCAAAAGAAAAACTGATACATTGGCAACTGAAAAAGACCAAAGAGACTAATTTGCAGAAAAGAAAGAACAATAGAACATAAAACCAAATTAAGATTTAGAATCAAACAGTGCAAACTTTAAGAAAACGAACAATGGCTTCAAATTTTAAGCCCGGAAAAGGTGCAAGCGGCACGAAAAAGCTCGTGCTTTCGTAACTAAAATTCCTGGGAAAGCAAAGGGAGAAAAATGGAGGAACTGAATAGAAAGAAGAGTAGAGTATTAGTATTAGGTGGAAGAAGAATTGATAGAGTGTCTTACCTAATGAAGCAAATTGAGGGTTTCCTCTCTTCGCAAAATGAGAAGGGATTTTGGGTCAGTGGAGGGACCTGCGCTTCCTTACTTCCTTTCCTTGCGTCTCTACTCTCTTCGCAAGAGAAGAGTTTTGGCCACTAACGTTAGTTTGGTTGGTTTTTTTATTCTTTTTACGTTGAATGCTAACGTTAGTTTGGTAATAAAGAAGGAGTAATGGTAAAACAAAATTAGGGAGAAAAATATTAAAATATATCAACTTTAATAAAAAATTATGAAATATTGTAATTTTGAAACAATTTATAAATATATAACAATCAATCACGTATCATGTGGACTTGTTCAATAACGTCCAACATGAATAGAGCTCGATCACGTTCCAGCCTCTGAGGTGAACGTGACTTATCAGGTGTTAACACGTGTTATTTTGAGACACACGTATCATTTTGTGACGCAATGCGTAAAAACTTTTAACTAAGATGTCCGATTGAGGCGAAACCAGTGATCACGCGCTCGAAATTGAGAAGAGATGTTGTTAGCAAGTGTCCAAGGGGACTTGGCCAAAAAAATTTTCCAAAAGAAATCTCAAAATGTCTCAAAATTACGATTTAATATTCGAACACCCAAAAAATTTCTTATTTTCTAATTTTTTATTTATTCAATTAGTGAATTGCATTCTATTTGTTATTTGTCTAGTTACTTCTCTTAATTCCACATTTGTCAAATTTTAGGCCCTAAGTTAAATTCCATAGAAGTATCACTGACGAATCCACCATGCCTCTATAACCCACCGCCTCAGCAAAATCAACCGGCTTAACCAATTGCCGCACTCCCGTGCCCGTAATGAGTCAATTAGCACAAGTATTGTGCACATCTAAAACAAAATAGGTCAGAAAATGGTCAATATATTGCCATTCAGTTTAGGTCCGTAACAAAAGCAGCGAAGCATAAAAGCAATGCATCCAAATTAAAACCACATCGGTACTGGTACACATCTGAACATCAAACACAACAGAAAACAGACCACAAGAACAAGAATCTGAAGTAGATTCTAGTAGTCGTCATCCTCTTCCTGGCCCTCACCAGACTCAGCACCCACTTCTTCATAATCCTTCTCAAGGGCTGCAAGGTCCTCACGAGCTTCAGAAAATTCACCTTCTTCCATACCCTCACCCACGTACCAGTGGACAAAAGCACGCTTGGCATACATGAGATCAAACTTGTGATCAATGCGGCCAAACACCTCAGCCACACTGGTGGAGTTTGAAATCATGCAAACTGCCCTCTGCACCTTGGCAAGGTCGCCTCCAGGAACAACGGTAGGTGGCTGGTAGTTAATACCACACTTGAAACCAGTAGGGCACCAATCCACAAACTGAATAGTCCTCTTGGTCTTGATGGTGGCAACAGCAGCATTCACATCTTTGGGCACAACATCACCACGGTACATCAGGCAACACGCCATGTACTTTCCATGACGAGGATCACACTTGGCCATCATGGACGATGGCTCAAAAGCACTATTGGTAATTTCCGCCACTGAGAGCTGCTCATGGTAGGCCTTCTCAGCAGAAATAACGGGAGCATAGGAGGAAAGCATGAAATGGATTCTAGGGTATGGGACCAAGTTGGTCTGGAATTCAGTCACATCCACATTCAGGGCACCATCAAACCTCAAGGAAGCAGTCAAAGATGAAATCACCTAAACACCAACAAAAGACGCATTAGTTAATACACACAACAGTAAACCAAGTTAATTTATATTAATCACTAATGATTACAAGAAATCACATATTAACATATGCATTTCATTACCTGAGAAACAAGACGGTTGAGGTTGGTGTAGGTGGGACGCTCAATGTCAAGGGAGCGTCTGCAGATGTCATAAATGGCTTCATTGTCCAAAAGGACGGCAACATCGGTGTGCTCCAAGAGAGAATGGGTGGACAGGACACTGTTGTATGGCTCAACAACAGAGGTGGACACCTGAGGAGAGGGGTAGACTGTGAAACCAAGCTTTGATTTCTTGCCATAATCAACGGAGAGACGCTCCAAGAGAAGGGAACCAAGTCCAGAACCAGTTCCTCCACCAACAGCATTGAAGACCAAGAATCCTTGGAGTCCAGTGCAGTTGTCAGCAAGCTTTCTGATGCGGTCCAAGCACAGATCAACAATCTCTTTCCCAACTGATAAGGTACCAAACAAACATAACACATTAGGTATAACGAATTTATATTAATACCCGACATTAGAAATTCACGTATGATAAATGTAGTCACTTACTGGTATAATGGCCACGGGCAAAGTTGTTGGCAGCATCTTCTTTGCCGCTGATGAGCTGCTCTGGGTGGAAAAGCTGGCGGTAAGTTCCGGTTCTCACCTCATCAATAACGGTGGGCTCAAGATCTACAAAGACGGCACGGGGCACATGCTTTCCAGCACCAGTCTCGCTGAAGAAAGTGTTGAAAGCATCATCACCACCGCCAACTGTCTTGTCACTTGGCATTTGACCATCGGGCTGCACAGAAATACCGATTCTAAACATCAGCATCCTATGAGTAAATATTTTCAAATCGAATTAAAAAATTCACCAAGCAGCATACGTAATTGTTCGTAAATTGATTGAGCAACTAATCCAACAACTCCAGAAGCATAAACATAAAATCTAACCTCTAAACAAAACGATTTAATCAGTACGATCTAATAAAAATGATTCGCTAGCTACTCATACAGATCCGAACACAGAAAACGAAAGCCCAATTTAAGTTGAACAGCATGCATAAACCAGCCAGGTTACAAAATGTTACAGCTCTATAAACGTAGAAAATGCAATAACAAAACAGATCTGGTAGGACAAACGGAAAAATATGTGATTTCAAGCTCCGAAAACGTAATAGTAAACGAGAACAGATCTATAGTAATAATAAACAGAAAAATGATCAGATTTCAAACACAATGCCAACAAGTTAAGAGTTCAAAACGCACGGATCTAAGAGAAAAACCAGAAACATCTGAAATTTCAAAAACAACGTTCAAATTTCCTTAGATCTGAGAAATAGATACAAATGTCAACAGCGAAATGCACGAAACAAGCCTTCACAACACAGATCTGAATCAAAAACCGAAGAAAGTAAGTCTAACGATTCTTGAGATTGAAGACTTACCCCGATGCCGTGCTCGAGGCAGTAGAGCTCCCAGCAAGCATTTCCGACCTGGATACCGGCCTGACCAATGTGGATTGAGATGCACTCTCTCATTTTCGCTGATCAAAAAAGCGAATTTGAACCAGGAAAGGAAGGACTGAGTAGCGAGAGAAGGAAACGGAAACGGAGAAGAAAGGCGTTTATGAAGACGCCTTCTTTGAAATCTGGAAGTGAGGAGCGTTTGTAGGATTTGGGATTGGTTTTATAGGGAGATGCATGGGGTAGCTGTGCTGTCGTTATCTGTAACCAGGGTTGGTTCACGGTGCGTGAGCAATGGTTGAGCTGTCTCTATCCAACGTAACCTAACTTGGTAACCACGGTTAGTTCCCCATCTTTTTTATTTTTTGAATTTTAAAATACCTTTTTGCCGCCCCTGGCCAGTCCAAAACTCTGCCGTTTATGGAGTACTATTAGGATTTTCAAAATTAACCAACACGGCTAAAGAGGACAGCTGTAAGTTTAGTTTAAAATTTTCAAACACATTGGTTTAAATGAATGAATGAAAGGGGTGTGAAGGAGAAAATACATGAAACAGGATCAAAATTAGAATTAAAGTAAAGTGTAGAAGTGTGAAACTAAATTTTTTTAAAATTTTCATCTCAAATACATCCAAGATGAAAATAATTAAATACTACCTTAATTATAGATTGTCTCCTCATCAAAAGAAAATTATAGATTGATAATGAAAATATTTATTAATTTTTATAATAATTAGGCAATGGATCCAAAGAGTATAAAAGAGAGAGAGAGATTTGTAAAGAGATTAAAAAATTAAAAACAAATAGAAAATTCATAGCACGCAGAACAACGACACTTGTTGACACTTTAACAAATTTCATCTTAGTATGAAATATTTTAAAAATTATTTTAAGGAAATAGTAGACAAAAGTAATATGACATTAATTTGTTTTTACTCTCAATATTTGTGTAGATGAAACATATTAGAAGCGTGTTTGGAAATTTAGTAGAAGGTTCTCAAATGTAGGTTGAGTTCCAAAGTATCAAAGGGATTCCTTGTGCATACCTAGGTTTGGTGTATCCAAATGAAGACTCAAACATGCACTCGATAGATTGATTATAGTGAATGAACATTCTTACTTATCTATCACCTGTCTCATGAATTGCTTGAACTTTTTTGAAATAAACTACTAACATAAACTATTATATGATACTTGTTGAAGGTTAGATTTGTAATACTATACATATTGTTTTTCATGTTTGCACCTAAATTAATTTAACAAAAACATGAGTCTTTTTTTTGTTACTATTACTACTATTATTATTATTATTATTATTATTATTATTATTATTATTATATTGATGTTGCATTACTCTTTCATGGAGTAGCTTGTTGATTGATGAAACATATGTTGTGAACCTGTTGTGGAAGTCATGATTGTGTAACAAGTTCTCACAGTTTATAATGAACCACTACAAATAACAAGCACCTTTCCCCAGTGCATTTCCATACATCTCAATGGGAAAATAAAAGGAATTGATAAACCCTCATGAATTGCTATTCGTTACACAATGTTTTTTCACCCCATTGATGCAACAAAACGCATTGTAAGAGAGATATCTTTGGAATTTAAGAATATTGATAAGGACCAATAACAAGTCTCAAAAATAAAAAGGTGTGGACCACACACCTTTATTCCCACCCTCATTTCCATTTAGCCAAACATCCTATCCTTTTAATTTCCCATCTATTTTATCTCTTTTCCTCTATTTCTTCACCATTTCCCATCAAAATGAATGATTTCACGATCTATGTAGGTTCTGGAGAAATTTTACTAATTTGACTCAGTCACCTTTTACAATATCAGAAACTTAGTGTCCAAGTTATTACAACTATGCGCAATTATAGCACAACTTAAAAACACAATTCCCCTGAGATCCAATCATTCCACATAAGAGTCATGCCTTTAGCCATATTCCTACTCTTTGTTTTTTGTATTTTCCTTTATTTTAGGCAATTTAATAGAGGCGATTTTTAATATACAATACTCAAACTTTGAACATTACATTTCATTTACTGGAGAGATCGATTGTCATAACATCCATAAGCAGTTTAACAAAAAAAAAAATCTATATACAAAAACATTTTATTTCACTGCCTTGACGGAGGTTGGATTTCATCTAAGTCCATGGCAAATACAGCATCCCCTTGTTTCAGCATCTTCATTGCCAGCATACATGCAAATTATGTATGGATCTAATTTTGACACCTGGTTCAGCAAAAGAACTGATAACTAAAATAAGTCATGCTGAGGCCTAAAATATAGTACGAAGTAACAATGAAGAACCCATTACCCTTGACACTAATGGTATGCAACTACTTTATTAAAAAAAGTTCATTACTTCTGGACTAACATGACCCGACAAAATGTAGTTTCAGAAACTTTTTTGCTATTTTGCACGACTCAGGAGCTAATGTGACACTACCTTGCAGTTTCAGAGACAAAATTGATGGTTAAATCTTTTATTAAGTAATCTTAAAAGGTAAGAAAACAATAATAGAATCAAATGGCTTGTTAATCACTGACATTATGTAGTTCAAATAGTGACAAAAACTGAAATGGTATTGCGTGAAACAACTACTACAGCTAACTAATTTCAGCCTATGTTTGCAAGGTCTTGAACCCTAAACAAATTAATACAGGGACAATCCTGACACAAATTAAAGTAACAGGCTAATACTCTAAAAATCAACCTCCCCAACCCCCTTCACACAATGCATAGTACTCTATTTTGGTCCATGATAGACACAAAAATTATGTCTATCTATCAAGTTAAATTGTACATACATTACACGTCCAGCATGCATCCTATGAACTATGACTAAATTTTACTCAATTTTAATAAATTTGGTTTCACCATTTATCAAAACATGGTACTTTTAGGTTCAAAACAATGTTTTTCAACTATTTTTATAGGAAGGCTCAAATGTATCATTACTGTAAATAACTATCCCTAGCACACATCAAATGTGCCCACACCAATGTTTTCCATTGGGAGGAATCATGCGTAAACAAGATATTTCTCTAATGGTCCATAAAATTTGCTCACGTATCTTTCTCTAAATCATAGCATAATATTGTTACACGGTCAATTGGTTATATATTAGTAACATCACAAGATCCAAATCCCTTCATATCAATTAATTTTATATACTATACTACTACGGCAATACGTACATAGCAAAAACATGAGGTTCATACATTTTCAGAGAAAATGATCCGGAACAGTTTTATCTATATACTGAAACAGAGTTTGGTCTTCCCTAGGCATAAACGGGAAGACAGGAACCAAAGACAATACACAAAATTGAAGAATTCTGAATCATGTATCCTAATAACATATTCAGATCCTATTATCATATTCAAAACGTATAACCAAAGGCTAAAACAAATAAAACGGCCAAAGAATTCTGAATTCTAACCCAAAAAAAAAGGCCTACGAATCAATACTCACAAACATTATTTATTCAAAACCAATCATTTATGATGCATTCACTCTAGCAATGTATTTTCCACATGGAAGGAGAAAGGAGAAAGAAGAAAGTAGGTGAACCATACCAGGCACTACACATTGCTACTAATGAGTGGAATTCAACTCAGCATATTATATATTGAAATCCCCCAGAGTCAGAGAACACGAGGGAATGATATTCCGCCTTAGTTGGTATCTAGGAAATGGCACACCAAAGACTGGCTGCACACCATATTCTCCACCCCAAACTGGAGGCATTCCAAAACGGTTGGGTGAGAAAATAATGGTCCTTGAAATCCCCCGTCGTCGAAAAGGAACCGCTCGCCACCTCTTCTTCGATTCCCAGGACACAGCAAACAAATCCTTGAAAAGCCACTCTTTTCTATCTCCCTCTTTTCCAAACTCCTCCTCGTACTTCTTCTTCCACAACTCATTGCTGGAGGACAAGTATCGCAACTCCGAACAGGTGCAAGCCACTTTGGCCAAATCAACACCGGGAAGACGCTCTAAAATCAAGAGCTGAAGCTCCACCGGTAGCCGCATGAAACAAGGTGGAAGATCCAACCCAGCCTTCTCACAAAGATCAATTAACAATGGCAATGCAAGCCTATCTTTCACCATCTTCCACATTTCAAAAACTTCACTTCCGAAGATAATATCTTCTCCATCATTAACACCACCCTTAGCTTCAGAATTAGCCAGCATCAATTCTAAAGGCCTAACATATTTACGTTTATCCAAACAAACAAAATGCAGCCTCGACCTAACATCCTCAGACAACGACCCACAAACATTCACAAAATGCCCCAATGTCTGAAATTTCAAATTCACACTCTGAGAAGCACCATTAGCCAGAATCTCAGGCAGGGAATACCTCAAAGATATCACCGAAGAAAAAGCCGAAGGAGAATCATCAAGAAGGTGAGAACCACTAACCGCCATACCAGAATCCTTGTCGATTCTAACAAATCCAGATTCAAGAACAACACCATGAATCGCAAACACTAATAACTTGAAATCATTAACGTTGTTCCCAAGCGCTTCTTTCAGAATCCTTTTCACGAAGAAAGGCTCGGAATTGGTACTCACCACCACCGTCTCGTCAGACCCATCAATCATTTCCATGGGTTCGGGTTCCACGGCGTCCAACGTCGGAGGCTTTTCGGCGTCCGGAACGGAGGGGGAGTTGCCGGCGAGGGTTTCCGGCGAGTCTTGGATGGTGGGTCCGTCGCGGGGAGCGGTTTCTGGCTTGTGGAGGAGGGTTTCGAGGGTGAAGGCGGTGGGGTTGAGAGAGTAGAAGATGAGCTCGCCGGCGGCGACGCCGAGAGAGTGGAGGGGCTCTTCCGGCGAAGGGGCGTGAATTTCGTCCTTTCTGTTGAGAGAAAGATGCAGAGAAGAGGAAGAAGAAGAGATGGTGCGAGAAACGGTGTCTTTGAGTTGCAGCAGAGAACAGGAATCGGGGACTTCGATTTTGAGGGTTTCTTTGGATTCCAAAGATCTGAGTCTCAGCTTCATCGTCTTTGATCCTATGTCGCTCTATCTGTCTCGATTCTTGATGGGGAAAGTGAGGAACTTTTTCTCTCTAACTCGCTTCTTCAATTCGTTGACGGGCCTTTAAGTCTATCAGTTTGCTTTGCTTGTGTGAGCCTCAAAAAAACTTGACAAACACGAAATAAATCAATTTTATTATCTGTAACTTTTTTTTAATTGAGATTGCTATATTTTTTACCAACTGCATGACCCGTCAAACCAGGAGAATTGCATAACAGACCCGGTGAGCAAACTGACCCAATCATACATCCGATTGACGATCAAACCGGATGGATCAGTTTTAAAACCATGGTGTCTCCTAGTGAGGGCTGACAAAATGTGCAAACTTGTCCTGCACCACACCCCAATATTGATTTGACAAGAGAAGTGGATTAAAAATTTGATCATGTTTGATTTATGCGTTAGCCTGTCAAAAATTTAAAAATTAAATAAATAAATAAAAATTAATTTTAATTAATTTTATCTTTTATAAATATTAAATAGTAAATAATAATTAAAAAATTAGATGTATCACCTTAATTTTAAAAACTATTTTTTTAGATATAAAATTAAATAAATATTAATGATATATGTATAAAATATAAAAAATATTAAATGTATATATATATATATAATCTACTCCGGATTTATCTCCGGATTCCAAACTTTATACAAAAGTAAATAGTATAAAACAGTACATCAAGTGTATTTACGGAAACATATAGCTACAGGAATAACCGACACTTTCTATTGGTTGTTGGGTCTTCTTTTATCTTCTTATCTTTATTTGGTCTGCCAACATTTTTGATTGGCTCTTGATTATTTCCATTATTGTTTTCTTTATTCGGAGAATTCCTCTTTGGTGAAGTAATCTAGCATATCCCTATTTTTATGATAAGGATTGATACTAGAACTGCTCCCTTCATCTTTTATTGATTTTTTATCTTGTTGGATGCCTTTCATTCTTTGTAACTTTTCTTCAAATTCTTCTTGAGAGGTTGCCGTAGCTAATTCTGCCATTATTTGACTCTTCTTGACGAGAAATAGAGCTTCCTTATCTGTCTCTATGTCTATCTGACCTCTTTGAACTTTATTATTATTGGCCCATTGAAGCATTTTCTCTTTACTTATTAACTTTATATCAAACTTTTTCCACCTTTTAAACTTTATGGTGAAAAAAGTTTGATATAAAGTTAATAAGTAAAGAGAAAATGCTTCAATGGGCCAATAATAATAAAGTTTAAAGAGGTCAGATAAACATAGATGCAAATAAAGAAGCTCTATTTCTCGTCAAGAAGAGTGAAATAATGGCAGAATTAGACTTAATAAATCGTTAACTATGTTATTCATACACATTCTATAAAAAACAATTGGGTTGGCATATTAACTCATCTACCCATTTTTTGGCTAATACGAGACAAGTAAAAATTGGTTGTTGGATAAAAACTTCAATACAACCCAAAAAAAAAATGGGTTGGACCGGCAAACAAGATTGTTTTACCATCCCTATCTCTTAGACGTGAAGGTGAATCCAAAATTTTAACGAAATGATGATTTTTTATAACTATTTCTCTCATTTATGGGAATACCTCACATACCAAATTCATTATTATATTTTTATAAAACATAATTCCCAAAAATATAATTACTAAGAAACATGACTCCTGAGAATGAAAAGATATTTCGTATACCATACATCCTATAATAGTATTAATATATGTAAAATTAAATACTTAAAAACGAAGGGTATATATATATATATATATATATATATATATAATAGAGAGACAACTCAAATGACCAGTTTTAATGTGCTATAGAGCCTTGGCCCATTCCTCATTATTAGCAATATTGTGAAAATTGGACTAGTCGATCGATCTGGTTAGACTGGAACCAGATTGACCTGGCGAAACCCGATCAATTTTGTTCAAAATAGGTTATTGAGACGGGTGAAACCTTTTAAAATAACCAAAATGACGGGTGCGATAGGCACAATGTAATAATACTATTAGATAGCTACACACTTTTCCATCTCTGCAAGCTACATGGTGTCTCATCAAGTTGGGAATCTCAATCAGTGTGCTCTGTGTGCTTGTACGTGGCTATTACCATAATACTTTATATTATTATATTATAAAAATAAATATGATGAAATGTTTAAAATATTTTTTTATCCATTTATAATATTTAATATCTTTATACATTTAGTTAACAAACCATAAGTGCTTATCATACCATTAAACTAACTTGTTAGCTGTTATTTAAATACAAACATATATATATATATATAACATATATTATTAATCAAACAATATATAATAAAAATTATAGTATATAATATAAATTATAAATTACAAATTATAGTATATATTTTTCTTAATACAGTTTTTCATAATACGGTTTCGCTTTATAGTTTACAGTTTGAAGTATGGATTCATAAAAAAAAAAATATTGACCCATTATCTTAATTAAGTTGGTGATCGACCCGATTTTCATAATATTAATAATTAGAGAGTTTGTGTTGAGAGTTAATAATTCATGAGTAGCTTATACTATGTCAAACAATAATCTAATGCAAGTTTCATATTGACATTAGAGATATATTTAAATGATTGATGTTGAGAAGAATAATTAGACATCATTGATATTGATGTGTAAATTTAGTTAATAATTGTTAGTATGACTATTTTTAAATCACATACAAGTAACCATGATAGAATATAGGTTTAATGGTATATTTTAACACCAAACATTTATCATTTGTAATTTTTAATGATCCAAACTTTTAATTTTTTCACGTTTTATCTATGTTGAGTGTCACTAAAAAAAATAAACAACATTGTTTCCTTATCAATTTTTGTGAACGTCGTCATTTTGTTATAAATATAATGGTAAAATGTGCCAAAAAAAACTTAGATGATAAAATGTATAAAAATTGAAAACTCAAATGATAAATTTCATAAAAAAATGTGAATAGTAGATTTTGCAAAATAAAAATTAGATAGTAAAATGTCCAATTAACTTTAAAAAAACAGTATTCACAAGATTATTTTTTTCTAAAAGATTAAACTTCAATACATTAATTGGTATACAATTTTATTATGATTTGAAATAAAGGAGACAATGGTAAAAATACATCGCTCTATAAAATGAACATCCAATGAAAGCTTTTTTAATTTTTTTTATATTTTATAGTAAATCAAGTTTCCTACTTTCAAAATAAAAAATTTGGCCTCTCTGTCATTTTTATTTGAGAATTTATAATAGTTTTGGAATATAAAATAGTTTTAAAAGTTTAGAAATAAGAAATTTGATGGAAGTGAAAACTTAATAAAATTTGTAAGATTTTATAAGACACGGAGTTAGTATTTTAAAAGTTTAGAAATAAGAAATTTGAATGAAGCTTGATAAAATTTGTAAGATTTGATATGAGACGGAGTTATTATTTAAAGGAGGCTTTCTGTTTTAATTTTTAAAATGATATTTAATGTTTTTCATTAACGAGTTTTAAACAGAAGACAATTTAACTGAATTCAACTGTAAGTATTTGAAACAGAAAGTAAAAATTTGAAAATTTTAAATAAAATAAAATAAAAAATTAATTAATTAAAAACATCACATAATTTAAATTAAAAATTAAAAATATAATTAAGCATAATCATCATTAATTACTAGACTATGGGCCATGGCCCATTTCACTCTTTTTATATTTGTTGGGTAATTAGTCGGGCCTCGCCAAAAAAAAAAAATATAAAATGGACATAATAAAAAAAAAGGAGAGAGAAAGGTTTTGGTTTCGGAAGATATAAAGACACTTAGCATTACCAAGGTAACAGCTTAGTCCTGTCTCCTCCTCACCCCTCTCTGTAAAATCTCTCCGACCGTTTCATTCAGCACTCATTCGTAGGTATCAACCTCGTATCCTTTGGTATGTATTTCTCTGTCTCACTTCCATGTTTTCCTCAATTATTCTCTAAACTTTCACTTTATGCCACCCTGGTTTTTTCTTGCAACCTAATTTTGTTTACCCGGGGTAAAAAATTTCTTGCCTGTAGATTTTTTTTTTGGGGTCAATTTTGAGGCACATTGTTTTGGGTTTAGGGTTCCATGTTTTTTTTATTTTTTTTCTTTTTCCAATTCATGGGCACCCGAAATTAGTGTTGTTTATTTTCACCATGTTTTCTTTGGGGTTTATAAGATACTGATAACTCTATACCCTTTTTGATTGCATCAGTGTGCGAGGCCTCTCTGCTGAGATGTCAAATAATCCGCAATATCCAGGCTTACAGGTACAGTATATATCCAGGCTTACAGGTACAGTATATAGAACTAGAAAATTTTGGTTTTTCTTTGCCTCTTTTGTTTTAATGCGTTTTCTTTTTTGTTATGAAAGCCTCTTCGGCCTCCCATTTCTGGTTCACTGGATCCTCCGCGCAATTTTGTTCCGCCTATGCCTGTTCAAGTAATGCATTTGTTTTCCCTAACTGTGATTGATTGATTGTATTGGCTTTATGTCAAATTATCATTTATCTGGGAGGAACCTATTTGTTTCTGCAGTTTCGCCCTGCTGTTCCTACACAACAGTCTCAGCAGTTCATTTCCATGCCTTCTCAACATTACCAACATCAACCTGTCGGTCCTGGTGGTGTTCCCCTGATTGGTGTTGGAATGCCTCCCCAAAATCAACAGCCACAATTTTCTCAACCAATTCAACAGTTACCCCCGAGACCTAGTCCACAGTTACCACCCCCATCACAGGCAATTCCAATGCCGGTTGCTCGTCCAAACATGCACATCCCATCTGAATCAATGATGCATCAGTCTGATTCCCAAGCTCATTCTCAAGCTCCTAATGGGTACACACCAGGTTTAGGTGGTCCGGGAATGCCACTCTCTTCGTCATATACGGTAAAGTCCTGGCTTGTATGTTGTATTTGTAGTGGATAAGCTAAAACTCTAATATGCGAATGCTAATTTAAGGATTGCATTTATGCAGTTTGCACCATCCACTTATGGTCAAGTGCAGGCTAATTTTAATTCTACTGGCCAATTCAAACCTGTTCCTCAAACCCATGCTCTCATGGGTTCTTCATCCCAAAGCATTACTACCGGTGCAACTCTTCAGAGCAATGGTGGGCAACCTTTGGTTACAACTGTTATGCCTTCGGTATGAATCTTACTTTTTTTTTTTTTTTTACTCAACATGGATTCAGTGTTTTGCCCATTATATATCAGCAGAATTTAATGCTGTCTTAATTTCTTTCAGGCTACCATTGCCCAGCCACAGCTCGCTAAGAATGGCCCCACAGATTGGATTGAGCATACCTCTGCTACCGGAAGAACGTAAGTGATTCAAATGTTTGCTTGTAATCCTAGGTTACAGTGTCTTTGATATTTGCATATTCATTAAATGACTTATGAAATAGTATGGTGTGTCATTGGATCCATATAGCTGAACCTATCAAGTAGAAAAAGGCCTTGTTGTTTTTGTTTGCTAAGTGAATGAAAAAAAAAATGTATACTGGTATTAAGTATTGTTGTATCCGAGGTACTCAAGATTGACTCTAACCATAATGTGGTCTGATTTTGACTGAGGCATGACTCTCGTTGATTGAGATCCGAGTTGTACGAACAGTTTCTTTTCGGTGCAACAAAGATGGGTTGGGTACACGCAAAGGCACTCCAATGCTCGAGTCAACAGAGATTTTGGCGAAGTAACGATCAGCGAAAAATGCATAGTTAGTGGGACACATGTCGTTTCTTGATTGGATATCACTCCTTGAGTCTTGCAGCAGTTATGACAACAATTGTGGGGTTTTGTGTTGCAAGCATGACTATATAAGCTTTTGACTGAGGTTCCATTTTTACTCTTGATTCAAAGGTGGAAAAGTTGGTTTTACCCGTAAAAATGTTTATTTACACCTTGGAACCTGGGGTAAAATTGACACATCAGCAAAAAATTAAATTGGCATGATTGCAATGTGAAAACCCACGATTGCTGTCATAACTGCTGCAAAGCTTCAGGATGAACACTCAATTAGGAAATGACATGTGTCTCACTAACTAGCACATTTATTATTTGCTAATAGTTACTATGCCAAAATTTCAGCTGACTCAGAGCGTTGGAGTGCCTTTGCTAGTACCCAACCTACCTCTGTGGCATCTTAGCCTCACCGGAAACTGTCTGTTCAACTTGGATCTTGGTCATTGAGAGCCATACCTCAGTCAACGTCAGACCGGAGCACGAGCATAGTGAATCTTTAGTACCTCAGATACAAAAAGTATATTACTCAATATGATATCATGGTTAAAAGGAAATAAGGGGTTAGTAAAGTGCGATTAGGTGAGTGTTTAATCAAATGATGTTAATATTGCTATTCCTTTTGGCACATAATTGTGCTTGAAATATTGTTTACATAGTGCTTGGTTGGAGGGAAATGAAGGATAGGGGATGGGAGTGATTTACTCTTGTTTGTTTCAAAATTTTGGAGTGGTGGGAAGGGGAATAAAGGGGATCCCTCTTCTTTCTCCTTAATTTGGTTCTAATAATTAAATTTTTAATTCAATGAGCCATCTATAAAAGGGATATTACCATATATACATGTAAGCTATATACACTGATCCCCTTGCTTGTTGTTGCCATCAATTGTTAAATGTTCTGGACGTTCATTTGATGATTTGGGTAAATTTATATTCTCTAAGAGTAATGCATATTTGTTTGGCACAAAAAGCATTGAAGACTTCTATTCATAATTGTCTACAAGTTTCAGTTTATAAATTTTCTATTTATTTTGCAGATTTTATTACAATAAGAAGACTAAAGTATCAAGCTGGGAGAAGCCTTTTGAATTGATGACGCCTATTGAGGTGAGTCATGGATTGATTTTGTTGTCATATTGTTATATGAAGTCATACGACTGAATCTTTTATTTATTTGGTTCTGCCAAAAGTTGCTATGTGTATATCTCTCTTGGTCTATTACAATATTAGCCGAGTCGACATATTCAAGTTTAATTGTTATGTGCTTTCTATTTGTCCAAGTCTGGTGAAAATAATATGCTCCATTAGCTCACTCATTACTGAACAGATTTTCTCTCAGGCAGGCAACCATCAATCTTGACTTTTACGTCTTATTGTAAGGTCAGTGTTGTGATAATTGCCTGTTGGACTGTCTGATATCAGCTTTGTTTGTTTTCCTTGGGTAATGCTCTAGAAGAATTTTCTGTTCCAATTATTTAATCTAGAATAACAGATTCTGTTCTATAAATCCGAAAGAATGACAAAAGACTGTTGATGTTGTCCTAAGTTTATTTTCAGTATCCATTCTTAAAAACAATTGTGATTTGTTGAGGATTGTTTCTTTGTGGTTGGGGCATTTAAAAATGATTTGTTGACTGCTTACACATGATTGCTTATGTTTTGAGAGGTTATGTTTATTTCTTTAGGTTTGCTTCTGAAAAGAAAGTGCCGTTTGTTTCCCCTTCTCGTGTGTGCGCATATTTCTTCTTTTAATGTGATTTCTGTGGTAGATGATTTATAGTCTTCCATTTTACTTCATATGAATTGGTGGAAACATATAGATTATATTGTTACTTTAAATAAGGAGAATGGTAATGATAGGCAGCTTATTCTATCCTTTTCTATTTATGATAAATTGTCAATCACATCAAGATTGTCAAAATCAAGATCCTACCTAAGATCAGGAAGGGGGCATAGATCATGAGATCATATCACGGATCAAAAGGTTATATCTAAAATATAAAATTATATTTTAAAAAAACATAAATAAGGTAAATAACCCTAAAATCTCTACTAAATTTTACTAAATTTATACTGAAAATGCATAAAAAGGTCAATACAACTGTAAGTCATAAAATCAAAAGTCACAACTTAACAATTCCAAAGATAAAAGACACAATTCCTTTTTTGTAAGGATTTTGAGCATATGTTGGTTGACTTTTGTCAGTATCACTCCAAACACTTTAAAGTTTTTTTTTTTTTTTTTTTTTTAAATACCTTTAGGAATTCATATCTTTCAATTTTACCTTGCTCAAATCTACATGTGTGACTCCCATAGCTATAAGGTGCTTACAGGTACATGCTGTGCTACTCTATTGAGAGGTAGGATATGCTGTGGGTCTTTGCTGGTTGCTCTACCTACTATATTGCTTGAATGTTAGTAAATTCTATCATTGTGGTATTGTCTTGATCATTAATTCCTTTGTAATGAATTCTCATGATTTATCAATGAGCGTATAGCTAGTCATGTCACTTGATAATTTGTGCATCACATGCTTCTAAATCTTTGCATGATTTGTAGGTACTTGTATTCTATTATTAGTTTCAAATATTGTGATTTTACAATACTTGAAGTGAATGTCTTTGAGGCAAATTTTTTGTCCAATAATGCTTCCAATCTTCCTTTTTGTGGACCAATTGTAATGTTAGAATATGGGTGTTTTTTTTTCCTTCTTTTTTTGTTTTATTACTATGGCTCACACCTTAGAGCTTGGGTTTTCTACCATAACAACATCAGTTAGGTTGTCTTCTTTTTATTGTATGTGCTGTTTACTGGTGTCTGATTTTAAGATCTTAGAAAAATTACTGTAAATAATATCTGTAAAAGAAATTTACAGGTGCATTTATTTATGAACTTTTGGTATGAATGTAAGGTGTAGTTTCATAATGAAGATTCAGATCATCATGTGCACTACGTATGTGACTCCTTTAGTACTCCTGTCTATACACAATATGCTCTGTTGGCAAGAGGGACTTTGACAGCATTGCTGGTGAAATGGTTTGATTCACTTGGATTTTTCTGTTAATATTGTGCAAGTAGGAAAATTGAAAAGGAAAGTGTCTAGGATCTTAAGAAAATTTACTGTAAATGATATTTGTAAAAGAGAAGAAATTTACAGGTATATCTATTTAATGGACTTTTGGTACATATGTAAGGTGTAGTTGTATAATGAAGATTCAGATAATCATGTGCACTACCTATTACTCCTGTCAATATGCTCTGTTGGGAGGATTGTGATTAGCAAGATAGACTTGACAAAGTTGCCAGTGAAATGATTTGTTCACTGGATTTTCTGTTAATATTGTGAAAATAAGAGAATTAAAAATAAACAATGTGGAAGCTAACTAAAATCAGCATTACCACTAAAATATTTAAAAGTTTCTCCTATATAGAGACATTTTTCACACAGGATTCATGCTTACTGGATACTATATAAGCTATATAATTAATAACTTTAAGTTCCAGATTATCTCTTTCTTGGAACATATCTTGGGGGAAAAGTTTTACTACGATTTCTGAAATTTCTGTATCTTCAGATGACCAGTTTTTAGAAATATTCAATTGGTTTTTATTTGCTGAAGTCCATTACACAGAAGCGTATGGGACTGAAGTAATAGGAACTACAAATTCCATTAACATTTGACTTTTTGCTGCTTAGAAATTAGAAAAATATAAGTATAATTGAATAGGTTACTTGCCATAGTGCTTGATGTAAATTGGTTAGTTAGTAATTTATCGTTTACATTGGCCATTTATTTCCTGGATTTGATGTTCTTTCTATTCTTGCTTTATGAGATTTGAATTTCTAATTTCTATTTTCTATTATGAGATACAGTCTTTCTTATTTTGAAAAGAAGTCTCTTTATGAGAAATGATCCACTCATTGCATTCTTTTCTTTTTGTTAGAGGGTAGATGCAACAACAAACTGGAAGGAGTATACTAGTCCTGATGGAAGAAAGTTGGTCTTGGTTTCATTAATTTCTTTTTCTCCCTTCTATTTTTTATGTTCATTTTTTATTTTTTTTTTATTTAATGGATATTCTGTAGGTATTACTACAACAAGGTCACAAATGAATCTAAGTGGTCAATTCCAGAGGAGCTGAAGGTTTCCACCATTGAAAACAATGCTGTTTCAAAAATTCATCCTTTTATTTTCTGCCTTTTATTTTTGAACTCATTTCTTTGCTTCAAATTATTTTCTTCTAGTTGGCCCGTGAGCAAGTCGAAAAAGCAATTGTCAGTGGAACTCGTCCTGAAGCATTGCTGAATTCTCATCCTCAACCCTCTCCGACACCTTCTGCAACTGAAGCAACACCCAATGCAGTTAATTCAACTTTACCCAGTCAAGGAGAACCATCAAGTCCTGTTTCAGTTGCTCCAGTTGTTACTACATCTATAAGTAATCCACAATCTGAGATGCCTTCTGGAGCATCTCTGTCTACTTTTGCAAACGCTATAACTGGAACAAAAGTGGACAAACTTGAGGCACCTGTAAATACTGTCACACCATCAGATACTTGCGTGGGAAGTGATAAAGCTGTTGTTACTGATATTAACACTGCTGTAACACCAATGTATTGCCTATTCTACTAGTTTCTTGTTCAGTCTTTATTTATTTGTCTAGTGGCATGTCATTTTCATTTTGAGTGTGGTAAATATTGTAGGAGTGATGTTAACAATGATTCAGCTCAAGATACTCTAGGTTCTGCAGATGGAGTTCCCGCAGAAGATAAAGAAGTACGCTTCTCTCATTGTTGTTTTGATATGTCTTACTTCAGTTTTGTTTCTGGTTCTTATCAGGCTGATTTGTCTTGAATATTGTAGGATAGTAAAAATGATTCGACAGGAGAGAAAAGTAATGATGTGGCTGCAGAAACAAAGGCAGTTGAACCAGAATCCCTAGTTTATGCAAATAAGATGGTAGGAGAATGAAATATCAATATTTTATATCAGTGTTATGTTCCTGGGATTTATTATTCATCATATTTCCTTATTAGGAGGCTAAAGATGCATTCAAAGCACTCTTGGAGTCTGTAAATGTTGGATCTGACTGGACTTGGGATCGGGTATGGTAATTTCATTGACACATTTTAATGTCACTTATCTATATATACAAGTCCATGCATTTAAATGCTTCTCTCATTTATATCTTTTGGCTGACATCAGCATTTCTATGCTTCAGTCAATGCGTTTAATAATTAATGATAAAAGGTATGGTGCCTTAAAAACACTCGGTGAAAGGAAGCAAGCTTTCAATGAGGTAATTCTTATATAACTCTGGAGAGTACTCTTATTGCATTTTTGCTTGTCCTTTATTCCCTTATTTATTTTTTCCTCTTATGTTCATCTTGCTTTAGCTTGCATATTTTATCCTGTAAGGAGCGAGTCTCAATTGTTTGTTCTATTTGTAAAGTATTTGAATGGGTCCAATCTGCTTTCATATTTGTTTATCAAGTGTATAGATAATAGAGAAAGAAAAATTATGTGAAGATAATTGTGTTTGTCAAACCTGCGGTTGTGGCTGTTGCTGCCACTATACTGAAACAGGTAAAAATCCATCTTTCCTCCCATTTTTGAGTTATCAGATTTCTTTTTACATTTGCATCATTTCCCTCCATTTTTTGCACCAGAAAGAAACTGTTTAGGGTTTGAAAACCTTCTTCTCTTAATATTTGCACACAAACCTACCTTTGTTTTGAACCAGTCCATGACCCATTGCTCATATTTAAACCTTCTCTTAATATTTGCTTGTCCTACTCTTTTGTCACACCCATTGCTCATCAGCTACTACCTTCCTGATTATCTGCTAATGCCCTCTGTTTGGTGGCCATTACTCATGCACAAGTCTCTATTAGATTTTTGTTTCTATGTTATGGTTCATTCTTTAGGCCCTATGTTCAATTCTTGTTTGTGTTGTGTTCTTTACACAATTACACTCTTATGGCCTCTCTCTCTCCCCATTTAATTCCATTATGGTCCTTGTTGCAGTGGAACGGTGGTGATTGTGTGTTTAGAGTATTGTAATTTGTGAATTTAATTATTAATTATGGACATTTTTTTTTGAGCATTTATGTGTGCTATAAAATATTCATATTGTATCCATAATTTTTTATCTTGCTAAAGTACTTTTGGGGTTGGCCATTCCATGCTAATATCTTTGATTGGCAACTTTAGTCATGTCTGAGAGCAACAATTGTCGTAATAGCCTCAAATATTGTCAAGTGGTCTTGTAGGTGTGTAGTACATTGAAATTAGATGTATACTATAGAAATACAACCTATGAAACTATTTTTTAAATGATTTCATAATATATTTGACTTGTTATGCACTTTTGAAAATAAAAAAGCTTAAATCCTTTTCAACACAAGGAAATTAAATAGGCAAGTTCAGATGGGTGTCAAATTTCCTGTACTGGATAAACTATTTTGATGTTTGCTGGGGATGTCATCTATTTCTCTCGTTCCTGTCTTTTATTTAGGCTTGAGTCTGAGTATTTCAATCTAGAATGGTTTTCCTTATATGCCCACAATCCCCATTATTTATTCTGATCAATCTAACACTTCTCATTTGTCTAGATGTTTTTTTAGAAAGGAAAATTTATATCAAATTACTATATAACAAGGATATATTAATGCTTCAGTAAGAGATAATAGGTTACTGGGGACAATCTCCTTCATGTTATGCATCCCAACAAGATTTTTCTCTACATCTCTTTTAGTTGCACAGGATGCGGAGATTCTATTCTTACTATTATCCCTAATCTGTACTGTTGGGGGGATACTGTCCCTATTCTTGGTGGATGAATACATTACATATTGATAAAATGATAACATCATTACTCTTTTTTCTTTTCAGTACTTAAATCAGAGGAAAAAACAAGAAGCCGAAGAAAAGCGTATGAAACAGAAAAAAGCCCGGGAGGATTTTAAAAAAATGTTAGAAGTATGTTTATGTGCTTCCATGTTTCTTTATAGCTATGATATATATTGCTTCCTTTATATATTTTTTTGGCTAATATATTAAATTATGTTCTAGGAATCCACCGACTTGACTTCATCCACTAGATGGAGGTTTTTTTTTTTTCTCTTAATTTTTTTATTTCATGATATTTCAATTGATTTTTTTTTGTGACATAATACATCCAGTTGTTATACTTTATGATAATGACAATTATTCTTTGCTATTGATACTTTTGGACATCACTCAGCAAAGCCGTGTCTATATTTGAAAATGATGAACGTTTCAAGGCTGTTGAACGTGACAGAGATCGCAGGGATATGTTTGAAAGCTTCTTGGAGGAACTTCTAAACAAGGTGGATTCTACTACATCATATCATACTTCAACTATTTATAGAACCTGTATGCATTTTGCATTGTTTGAATGTTTCCTTTATATGCCCATATTTGTTAGTGTTAAATGCTGACCTTGCTTCTGGATAAAAACTTTAGATTACACTTGCACAGTTGCATGTGTTATCAGGATGATCAAAATTTGGTTATTGTGTGTCCAAAGTCCAAACCTATTTTTTCAAGGATAAGTTGCCTTAAGTCAAGCTGTAGCTAAATTAATTATGGAAACGTGAAGTCTGTTATGAGTTAGATAATAAAGGAATTGAGAGAGTTTAGAAAAGATCAAAGTTTTCTTTGTTACTGGATATGAATCCATGAGTGAAGTTTTTTGGGCTGTGATCAATGCATTAAAACTTACAAATCTTTTAAAATGCTTTTAGTAAATATCTACTTGTATTTTTTTCTATCAGGAACGAGCAAAGGTACAGGAGGAACGAAAGCGAAATATAATGGAATACAGGAAGTTTTTGGAATCTTGTGACTTTATAAAGGTAAATAGTTTTTTGGGTCATGAAATTTCTAAAGATTTTCTATGTTATTCACTCTTCTATCACTTTCTTGACAGGCTAGTACACAGTGGCGAAAAGTGCAAGATCGCTTAGAGGCTGATGAAAGATGTTCTCATCTTGAAAAAATTGATCGCTTGGAAATATTCCAAGTAATTATCTTTATTCAGCTTCTTCCCAATTGAAATTGTCTGTCAATCTACTTCAACATCTTTAATATTGATTTTTTTTTTTGTCAATCTAATTTATATTTTTCCTTTCAGGACTATTTACGTGATTTAGAAAAGGAAGAGGAAGAGCAGAAGAAGATACAAAAGGTGATATTATGTACATCCTCTATAGGGCTCTATAGAACTATACCCCCTGCTTCCTCTATTTTATTGCTTAATCTCATCATGACTGTTCTCAAACATAATAGGAAGAAGTGAGAAAGACAGAACGTAAAAACCGTGAGGAATTCCGCAAATTGATGGGAGAACATATCGCTTCAGGCATTCTTACAGCAAAAACTCACTGGCGTGATTATTATACAAAGGTTAATGTCCATTTTATGGGCTATTCATCTTTTTTTCTTCATGTTTTAAAAAGAAAAATTTAACCTTTTTGCTAACTTACATAATGTTGTTACCTTGTTTCTATTTTCTGATTTGTTGTCATCAACTTTTTTATTATTACAATGGCAATGATATTGTTTTGAGTGGTCTTGTAGGTGAAAGATTTACATGCTTATGTAGCAGTGGCATCAAACACCTCAGGTTCAACTCCAAAAGACTTGTTTGAAGATGTTGCTGAAGAGCTTGAGAAACAAGTGAGTATGCTAAATTGCCTTTATGGTTGGTTTTGAACTTTATCTACTAAGTTCTTGGGCAAAATTTATTTATTTTTGTTCCTTTTAGGATCTCATGCATTTAGATATCAATTTATCGTTTAAACATAAAAAAGAATTATTATTTGTTGATTCTTTTAACACAGCGGTAAAGTTGTGTCTTGGTGACTTGTTGGTTATGGGTTTGAATCCGGAAACAGCCTCTTTGCATATGTAAGGGTAAGGCTGCGTACAATATCCCTCTCCCTTACCTGTGCATAGCGTGGAGCCTCTGGGCAATGGGGTTCGTAGTTTTTTTTTTTTTTTAGATTCTTTTAATTTCTCTCCCATAATATCATGAGGCTGAACATCTTTAGTTAGTAGCATGTACATCCATAATGATTTACAGGTGCATTTATTTTTGGACTTTTGGGATGAATGTAAGGTTTAGTCACATAATGAAGATTATCATGTGCACTACCTATGTGACTCCTTTAGTACTACTGTCCCACAACTGTAAAAATTCAAATTGGGTTTGAATGAGGCTTCATTAGACATATTTATAATAAGGTTGTTCCTTGACTAAAAAGAGTTGGTGGACTTCTAGTTTCATGCATCCTGAAAATAATTACCATTGATAAAAAGTGGTTCTCATAAAATGCCAATCCTTCCTTTGTATTTGTATATTACAGTATCATGAAGAAAAAAGTCGAATAAAAGATGCAGTGAAATTGGCAAAGGTATGATGTATCAGTTTTTTGTGGTTTCTGCTTAAGAAATATTTTCTGATGGATATGATGCTGTTATGCTTCTCAGATCACATTATTGTCAACCTTGACTTTTGAAGACTTCAAATCAGCTTTATCAAAAGACATTAGCACTCCACCAATATCTGATTTCAACTTAAAGGTAGGTAAATTAGTGAAATATATATATTTATATCTTCTGTTTTATGCATTCCAGTATTAAATTTCTTTACATGTCTCAATACTAATTACAAGTTTGTTTATTGCAATGAATGGTGCCTCAAACTTTTCATTTGTAGCTGGTTTTGCCAAGTTATGCTTTAGTAGTTTAGTTTGTGGTTTTTTCTTTGCATGCTTTTATTAAGACATTCTGTGCATGTGTACACGTGTAGGGAGTATATTAAGTGAGAGAGGAACTAATCTTGATCATTCAATCTTACATGGATAGATAAATGTGGATAAGAACTGAGTTTTACTATTAGAGAAATGGGAGACTAGCTCCTAACACGGAAAATGAATTTTGGAATTCTTGAAAGTAAGGTTGTGAATTATGTGCTATAGCACTGCTATCACTACCATTTTTGGTTTACATCATGTTTTCATGTTGTGACTATTGTGGCCACTATAGCGTTAGAGATCATCGGATCCATGGTAGTAGAGCGCTGTTCCTACATGGCTGGAAACCCCTACCTACCCCCCGATACACTGATACTGTGTCTTTTAAGGTGAGGCCATTTTCTATAATGCCTTCGATAGCCATCATAAGACTCGGCAATATAATGAACATGGATCACTCACGACAGTATTCTCACTCAATACAGGAATTAATAGAAAAAAGTCGGAAAACTGGTTATTATCATAATTGGAGACAGTCTAAAGTACTCTGTTTTGTCTGTCATATCCAAGGGACTTTTATGAATTGATTCATAAGTGACCATACAAGGCATCATATGTCTTAAAACAGTTAAGCTTCTTAGAGTTTGATTCTAATAATTCTCGGTTTGGAATATAATATATATGCATGTGTTATGGTCCTCAGCGTAGGATCGGGTCACAGGTCTAGACACAGAAGACTTGCTTCGACCTATAGTGAAAGCAAGAAGCAAACTCGCCCTTGACAGAGCCCCTCTTAAACTAACACAAGTTTTCTGAATATTTCTTGATTAAATTTCAATCATTTCTGCCCTTTAAATAGGCTACAAAGATATCCTAATAATTATCCTAATTCAACATTAACAATACCTTTAACCCAAGTTAGTTATGGTCGGTGGTAGATGAATTTAATGATGGATACGAGGAGGTTGAAAAAAAAAAGTGGGAGGAGAAGGGGAATGGAAAGGGGAAATAAGATAAAAGAAAAGAAGAGGGAAAGAAAAAGGGAGGAGATGAAAAGGAAAAAGACTAAAAAGAGATCATCTGGAATATAGAGATAATAACGGGTCTAACCCTCCACCAAGCTTATAGTTTTTCTCTATTCCGTCCTAAGACACACTGTTCGTCATTCTATATCTCACTCCATTAAGTCTTTTTTTACTACCTTTTCTCTTACCAAAAGTTTTTTATTTTCATACTTGATACATCTAACTTGAGTGAGGTCTTTACTCTTCTTATTCCTCAGTTTTGCAAGTTTGTATACATCTTTTTCACCATCCTTGCTCCCAAGATTTTTATGCAAATCGGCGAAAAACTTGCCTCTAACTTGCTGTACTGCTGTCTTTGCATTGTTTCTCGCTAATCTAAACATTTGCAAGTTCTAATCATTTTGGACTTTTATGGAAAGATCTAGAGCATTCCTTCTTTTGTTTAATGGCCTCCTGTACCTCTCCATTCCACCACCATGTTTCCTTTGTAAGAAATCTGTTTCCTTTGCTTTCTCCCTGCATCCTCCTTCCCATATTTTGGATACACATAGTCATCTCATTTCATATTTCATTTGTTTCTCCAACATACTCCCACGGTCCTTCACGCAACATGCTTTCCTTGAACTCTATTTATTTTTCCTCCTTTAGCTTCCACCATTTTATCCTTGGATTTTGAGTCCCTTTCCTCATATTAAGTAGTTTGTTGAACCGAACTTCTAGAACTACCAGCTTATGTTGCGTAGCTTCATGCAACATGCTTTCTTTGAACTCTATTTGTTCTTCCTCCTTTAGCTTTCACCATCTTATCCTTGGATTTTGAGTCCCATTCCTCATATTAAGTACTTTGTTGAACCAAACCTCTAGAACTAGCAGCTTATGTTGCGTAGCGACACACCCTCCAGGACACCTTGCAATCGATACAAGAATTTCTATCTTCTCTTCTAACCATAAAGAAATCAATTTGACTACAATTTTGGCCACTGTGGCAAGTGATAAGTTGAGATTCCCTTTTTCGGAAAAAAGGTGTTCGCTAACATCAAATCGTAGGCTAGTGCAACGTTCAAGATTTCTTCTCCAGTCTCATTTCTCGTTCCATAGTCAAAACCTTTATGACTTCTATCAAAACCTCCACTGCTTTTACCAACATGACCTTCCTCCTAGGAAAATCTTTTTCTCTCGTGGTATCCCTCTCAAAACCTCCTCAAAGTCTTTCCAAAATTGGTTCTTATCATTTGATTGCAATCTAACCTTGAGTGCATACACACTGAGGATAATTAAAATTAAATCACCCACTACAAGCTTAATAAGCATAATTCTGTCGCCTTTCCTTTTGACGTCAACGACTTTATCTTTGAAACTTCTATCGATCATAGTTCCAACACCATTTTGACTCTTGTTTATATTTGTATACCACAACTTGAAACCGGTGCCATCCACTTCCTTGGTCTTTTCTCCAACCCACTTGGTTTCTTGCAAGCAAACAATATTCACTTTCCTTATGATAAACATCTACTAACTCCCTCAGTTTACCCGTCAAGGTTCTCATGTTCCAGCTCCCCAATTGCATCCTTAATCCCTGGGCGGTGTTTGTCTGCCACGCCTGCCCATCTGCGTGTTGGGATCTTGATTTGCTCGTCACTAAATCTGGGTGAATACCTAGCGCCTTGCCTTGAGGCAAGGACCCTAGCCCACTTATCACTACATCCCAGGACTGATGCAATGCCTTGTGGCAAGGGCCCTAGTCCATTTTTCGCTACACCTGGGGCCCAATGTTTTGCGTCGCTATGAAGGGTATGTCCCAACGAAATATCATAATGGTTCATCTCATAATTATCTTAATTGATAAAATAAAAATAATATCTTATCTAAAAATTACCTAATTCATAAAATAAGAAAAGATAAAGAAATTAGACAAACTAAACAATTAAAGATATAGATATGGTAATCCTAATTTGTGGCTATATCAGCATGTTTGGTCTGATGCTGTGCTATCCTGCAGCTAGTGTTTGACGAGCTGCTCGAACGGGCGAAGGAGAAGGAGGAGAAGGAAGCTAAGAAGCGTAAACGTCTTGCAGATGATTTTTTTCATCAGCTACATTCTACCAAGGTGCAGTATCGTTGACATCAACTTCTATGTTCTGTTATATTGTAATGGTTGGGAAATAAGGAATATTGCTTATGCTTTTTTGTCTTTTTAACTGCAGGACATTACTGTGTCTTCAGAGTGGGAGGACTGTAGACCACTTTTTGAAGATAGCCAAGAGTTCAGGTCTGGATCAATGATAAATTTAAACATTAAACATAAATATATGTTTTTCTTTTCCTAATGTTTTCAAAATTAGGCTAGTCCCTTGAACGGGATAAATTGTTGTATGGGTAGTTGCGGAGCAATAAGGCTTTATCATTCTGCTCTAGCAACTTAAGTTTCATATAATTACATCAGATTTGGTGTACAGAATGATTATTCACGAAATAGGAATGAATGGGTTGTCATACTTAGTTCACTTGACAGTGGTCAAGGGATACTATTGTTTTGTACATGGTATCAATGTAGAACGACTGAATGACATCAAAATTGATGTAAATAACTTGATATCCTTCACTAGAAATGCAAACAATGGTCAACTTATTATTATACTTTTTTTTATTATGTTACATATTTGCTTCAGTATTATTTGTTGTAAATTTAACTTGAGTATTTAAAATTTATTGCAGGAAATGAAGAGTAGATTGAATTGTTAAAAACTAGATTAGAATATAGGATTTATTTAATTAAGGATAATTTTAATTCTATAAAATAAATGAGAATATATTAGGAAAAATAAATTATATCTCATTTAGTGGAGCTTGTAATCACCATTTCCACTTTTTGGAAAGGACTGTTGATTTGTAGTTCTATTGAACAAGGCCTGGACTGATCGTTCCATGCAATTTCTTCTGCCAACAAAATTGGGAATTTCTATTCCATGGAATTGTAGGGATTTAAGTAGCATAGGAATATTTGAATATTATTGGCAATGTGTTAGAAAAAAGAAAAGGCTATCCTTATTTATAATGTTAGGGTTGAGGATATTTAAATACATGAAATTGGAAATTGCAATCAATCATATAAGGAATAGGAAAAACAATTAATTATAGTAAAGGATGATGATTTCGGCAAATATTCTATTGCATTAGTTACTTGAATGTCCTTGTTAAACTCAAATATGTGCAAAGGAAGTAACTAGAGTTTGGATACTAGAGTATGCAAACACGATAGCGCTATGTCATCAAATGACATTGGGATGGGAGATGATTGTGGTGGTCAATGGTATGGACATATGTCAAGTTGGAAATTGGTGAGGCATAACAAGCAGACGACAAAGATAACTAAATGATGATGAGTGAAAGGTACAGGAAAGTGAGAAATAGGCACTTAAGTACCTAGTAATGTGAGACATGGCCGAATCGCAGGAAAGTAGGATGAAGAAACAAGTCCAAACTTGTGGCAAGACATGCTAGAGTAAAGCTAATACAAGGAAATACAAGCCAAAATGAAACCATTTTCATAAAGACAACCAAGAATGGAGCTAATACGACAACATGTTAGGTGGAAATGTATGTTAGAACGAAGCCAACGAGGCACAATGGACCTAGAGCTAAAAACTCTACGAAGAAGATTGAATGCAGACTAAAACACAAAATTAAGTAATCAAGGGAGAAACTATTTTCGAGGTTGATAACATGGCTTTAAAACTGTTAAAATGTCCCATATTGATTAGGAATATTACCATAAGGGTTGGAAAATCCAATCCTTTTTAAGTTAGATTTTTTGGTTGAGTTAAGCCCAATCCATTTCTTATATGGCATCTGATCCTATCTAGTCTTGATGTTAGGCTTCTTCCATATGTCCATTTTTGTTAAGATTTCCCGTATTGACTAGCAATATGCCAAAGCCATTATGATGAAAGAGAAGCCAAAACGAAGCCATTTTCATGAAGACAAGCAAGAATGGAGCCAACATGTTATATGTGGAAATGTATGCAAGGATGAAGCCAACGAGGCACAATGGAACAAGAGCTAGAAACTAAAAACTCTATATAGAGAAGATCGAGCACAAACTAAAAGACAAAATATGGTTTTTGTGGTAATCAAGTTCCATGAATTCAAAATATTGAAAGGGAGAAATTATTTTTGATGTGGATATCAAATGTCCCAAATCGATTAGGAATATCCCAAGAATATTCCTTATAAGGCTTGGACGACCCATTCCTTTTTAAGTTAGATATTTTGGTTGAGTTTAGCCCAATCCTGGCATTTGATCCTATCTAGTCTTGATGTTAGGCTTCTTCCATATGTCCATTTTTGTAAACTACATTTCTCAATTTTTTGTCTTAGGTGAGAGGTGTGTTAAGATTTCTCATATTGACTAGCAATATTCCAAAGCCAATATGAGGAAAGATAAGCCAAAATGAAGCCATTTTCATAAAGACAATCAAGAATGGGGCCAACATGTTATACATGGAAATGTATGCTAAACGAAACCAACGAGGCACAATAGAACTAGAGCAAGAAACTAAAACTCTATATAGAGAAGATCGAGTAGAAACTAAAACACAAAATATGGTTTTGGTGATAATCAAGTTCCATGAGTTCAAAATATTGAAAGGGAGAAACTATTTTTGATGTGGATACCGTGGCTTTACCATTGTTAAAATGTCCCAGTGATTAGGAATATCACTAGAATATTCCTTATAAGGCTTGGAGATTCACTGCTATTTAAGTTAGATATTTTAGTTGAGTTAAGTCCAATCCATCTATTATATGGCATATGATCTTAACTAGTCTTGATGCTAGGCTTCTTCCAGATGTCCATTTTTGTAAACTTCATTTGTCAGTGTTTAGTCTTAGGTGAGAGGTGTGTTAAGATTTCCCTTATTGACTGGGAATATGGCAAAACAATCTTTATAAGGCTTGAACAATTCTATTGAGCTAACTTTTGGAGTCTTAAAGACACCATGCTAAAATTGTAAAGATTTTGATAAACACTTGAGCAATTAAGGAACCCTCCCTTAAAAGCTAGTTGTTAAGGGGGGAGAATCAATTGCTTAAATACTCCGCCAAGCATCCTATACTACTAGATGTGGGAACTTATGCACCCTATAATACCTAAGTCCCTATCATAACACCTCCTTTGAGAGCTGACATCTTCACTCGTTTCACTTCTCTCATCTTCCTTGTTGATCAGAACCCTCCATAGGAAGTCCTTTCCAAGATGCTAACAACCAGCTCTGATACCAATTGATAGCACCTAAGCACTTTGGGAACCCTGCCTTAAAGCTAGCCATTAAAGGGGGAGAACTAACCACTTAAATACTCCATCAAAGCATCCCATACTACTCAATGTGGGACTTAGGCACCCCATAATACCCGAGTCACTATCAGATTTAGGAAAGGAATATGTGAAATGTTACTTGTAGTGTTATTAAACACAAAGGGAGCGTACTAATTATTTATGCTCCTAAGTTTTTAAAAATAGGAAAAATCAATCAATAAATATATGAGAATAGGAAAAGACAACTAATTACAAATAATGATGCTGATTCTCTAAAGGCATTAATTATGCTAATACATGGAATAAATCATGGAATGACTGCACCATAGTGTACCGAATGTAAACTTAGTGTCCTTTTAGTAGTTTGTAAATAATGGAACTTTACCATTAATTGTTTACGGTTCTTAAGCCGGCTGAGTTTAGGTCATCTTACTTTCTCTCCCTTCAGAACTTGTGTTCTTTAATATTTGGCAAATAGAAGCTGGTGCATAAAACAATATGCCCTATTAATTGGCTGTAGATAGTGGATTTGGCTCTTGTAAAGTGAGGGGAACACCTTAGAAGGTAAAATGTATATAGCTGTAACCATCTACAGTTGATGTTGTGATAAAAATACATGCACATGTATAACAAACTTGTTAAATCTCAACTGCTAATTTTTTAATCAACCTTTAGAGGATCCAAATCCTTGTATAGTGTAGTTTGTACTATTGTTGTTTGATAGCCAAATTTTCAATAATAAACGTAGAATAATCAATTGTGAAAAATTGTGTCACCATAGCACTGTAGTGTTGTATCACCACCTCTGGTCCCTACAGGCTTGCCATAATATTCTATTTTTCTCTTGTGGCAGTGGTGACTGGGGTTGCAGCCAAATAGTGTTTGGCACTGCACCTAAGGGCAAAATACCTGCTGTTTGGCTGGCATGTCCCCTTTGTTATGGGTTAATCCCAGCAAACCATCGTGTTTCCCGCCAGAACCACCCTTTTCCGCTAAGTCTGTTCTTTTACCAGCAATGTCCCCCCCGAGGTGTTTTATTTTGTTTTCATGGCAGTTTCAAGCCTTCTTTCTTCTGCATATCTGACCTGTGACTAGATCAGGTACTTTTTTTTCAAAGTTAAAAACTGATCCAGAATGAAAAGGGGAGAATGTCCTTTTCTTTTGGTAATTGGCATCCACACCACTGTCCTTTTCTTTTGATATTGACTTTGTTATCCTACTTTACAAAAAAAATAAATTAATTTGGTTATTTGGCTATGCTTTACTAATATGAATGATTTTTTTTTTTTTTAAATTGAGTTATCAAACTTTATGGTAAACTATTAATATTATTAATTCTGAGTATTGTGGATAAATGTCTTAAATCAGATGTACTTTTTGAGATTTGAGCATTATTGTGTATTATAAATTAGTTAATATTGTTTCTGGTATCTTAGGTATAGTAGGCTCTCTGATATGCTATAACATATTTGGGGTTGTCCACTGTGCACTGCTCTTCGGGATTTGCCGCCTAGAATTAATTTACATATCTTGAAACTATTTCCTAACATAAAATATTCAAGTTCCTATTTTTACTTTTATTGGGTATGTTTTGTTAGGTCTATTGGAGATGAGAGCCTTTGCAAGGAAGTATTCGAGGAGTACATTGCACAGCTAAAAGAAGAGGCAAAAGAGAGTGAGCGGAAACGAAAAGAGGAAAGGGTATAAATTCTGCTCATTGCATCTGCATTCGAGATTTATGTTTGTCATTAATTTTTTCTTGCATATGGATAACAAAATATCTTTACATGAAGTCCATTGATTTCTGCGTAGTTCCAATGACTAGGAAATATCAGTTGTCATAATTGTCACTCCTGCTGTTGTATGCTATAGTGTGCCAATTTATGCATTCGTTGTTCTATTTTTATATGGAGATCTGGCTAAACGAAGTATCATCACAGATGAAAGCATGTTGTTGTGCTCAATTTTTTCTGTTTATTCTTTTCTTTTAAAGTGTAGATGAAGTCCTATTAATGCATGGTTGTTATTATATTTTTCAATCACCATGAAAGAATACGAGTGAATTTTCCAAGTAAATACAAAGTACATATCACAATCATTTGAAGATAAACAAAAATTTCAAATCCTTTGCCGTAGTATTTCATTTCTTGATTGAATCTTTTGTATAGTCAGTCATGGACTAGTTTTGAAACCTGGATAACAATATCTTAAATGGATGGCTTTCTGTGTTCATATAGTCTGAAAAGAAAAGGTGTCACTGCGTATCTAATAATGATATATTTTTGCAGGTAAAGAAGGAAAAAGACCGGGAGGAAAGAGAAAGAAGGAAAGGGAAGCAAAGAAAGGAAAAAGAGGGAGGGCGTGAAAGAGGGAAAGATGAGGCACATAAGAAGGATAAAGCAGACAGTGACAGTATGGAGTTAACTGAAATTCAAACCTCCAAAGAAAACAAAAGGTCTGAAGATGATAATAGAAAACAAAGAAAGAAGCGTCAAAGTCCTGAGTATGAAATGGATAAAGAGAAGACTAAGAAATTTCATGGTCATGTTAGTGACAGCAAGAAGTCAAGACGTGTATGTAGATTTATGACTTGCCTGTCTTACAAATGTTCATGATTGCTATCATTTATTGTTCACTGATTATTTTCTGATTTTTGGTTGTATTTTTTTTTCTTGGGATAAATGGAGCAGCATGCATCTGGTCATGAATCAGATGAAGGACGACATAAAAGACACAAGAGAGACCACCGCAGAGAAGGAGATCTTGAAGATGGGGAATTTGGTGATGATCATGTGGATAGATGGTAGCCATGTTATTCTATTTGAACTCCTATTATTACCTTTTGTTTAGCTCAATATGTATTATTTTTCAAAAGAAAATATTAAAATATAAAACTTTTAAGAGAACTTCCTTGTATTCTAAGGTTTTGCACTGAAGAATTTGCTACTAGAATGAAAGGTTAAGTTCTCACATGAGGTGCCCAGTTTGTTTCAACTCTTTGCTTTGATTGATGATGGATTTTTTCATGTCAAGTTTTCACAAGATCATGTTCAAATCTTGTATCACATCTTTATTGATAGACATTAAATACGTGATGTATATTTAATGCCAATCGGGAAATAGATAGACACAAGATTAAAATATGACTTGTGCTTGTGAGGAGAATCCTATCAGTATTATGCTATATCTTCTCTAGTATCGCTATTGTAACTAAAATGGACGCAATGTTTTGTCATGGTCATGGGTAAATTAGCCCCAATGGTTATGTGCTTCAATTAGGATGGTTATTGGCTGAATCTTGGTGCTGCTTACCGGATTTCGTTTTGGTCCATATGTAACATCATTATAGTTTAATGCTGAATTTTGGACCAATCAATGCTTTGAGTGCAGAATGGACTGAATCAGATTTGGTTACTTCCAATGGTGCTATGTTACCGAGTTCTTGTAGTCAAATTGATTTCTACAATCATTATTCTCTTTCCTAGGCTTAACGTGATTCATAAACAGTGTTGTTAAATAGTGGCCATGGCAGAATAGCATGACTGACATGGGCAATTGGTGAAGGGAAGCCCGCCATGGCACCACCATAAGGCGTAATTGCATGTTTATATGGTGGAATTTTGCCCTTCCGTCATTTTCATTTCCGCTGTCCACCATTGACAACACTGTTCATAAATCATAACCAATAGGTGTGTCCAAAACTCATTCATAATTATAAGGAGCTACAATCACAGAAACTGGATAACAAGGCCTAAAGATTCCTACGAGGTTTTGTGCTAATGGTTTGCAGCTGATTCTGCTTTTAAACTATTATCATTTACAGTTGATCTGGATTCTGGCCAGAGATCGGAACACAGCTTGCCAAGGGAAATTCAGAAATGATCACGAAATGGTCATAAGTCATAATCGAGAAATCATTCTCTCAATCAGGTAAGCATGCATCACTTATTTGACTCGCATTGTTTTATCTATAGTTAGTGGAGTTGACACTAGACACATCTCTTTCAATTTGTTTTTATCTACCACAATTATCACTGAAGTAACTTTTCGAGATAAAGTTTATTGGTTAAACATATAATTTAGTCCCCATGTGTCTTGAATTCTCAATTTGGTCCTTAATACTTGAAAACTTGTTAAATGGTCCTTATACTTGTAAACGTTATCGGTTTAGTTCCTATAACTGTTAAGCCACCTACAAATACTTAACTTGGTTGCTATACATGAAGCACATTCTTAATTGGTTCCTTACTTTTAGGCACCAAATTAAAAACCCTACACATATAGGGACCAATTTAATAATACATTTTCTTGCTTCCATTTCTTGCACATCTTGTGCTAAGATTGGAATGCGATTAACAATATTCTTTGGCTTATAAAAAAATTAAGAATACATTACGTGTATAGAAACCAAATTAAGAATGCATATGGAAGTTAACGTTAACAGTGGGGACTAAATCAATAATGATTGCATTTACAGGGACCAATTTAATAAATTGAGAATTCACAATACATATATAGGAACCAAATTATGCGTTTTACCAAGTTTATTTGTAAACAAGCATTTACTGTAACTACTATGGCACTAAATATTATAGATAATGCGATATCTTTAAATATAGTATCAGATTATGGTTCAAAGTGCCTTTTTCTTGGTCAGAACCGAAAAATTCTTCCTCAAATAGCTTCTAGCCCACCCTTTTTTAATGACCAAGCCAAGTAAGAAAAATGAAGTCATTATTTCAAACAGAAAAGAATGGTAATGAATAATGAAGGTTTCTAAGTATTTTTTGGCTTGGTAGGACCAAATAAGTTGCCTCTATTCCTTTATGCGCCTTTTATGATTCCTCTCTTTCCACCTTTCCATTCTCTGTTTTTCTTTTCCATCTTTGCCCTTTTTTCAATAACTTGTGTGGTAAGAACTAATTCCAAATAAAATGAGTGTGATGTTAACGATCAAGGTCTTATCTTCAATTCTCAAATAAAATTTGTCATTCACAAACCCTTCACAATTAAAAGAAGAGACCGGAAATAATGAAAACGTGGTTCAATCTGATCCTATTCTCTTGGCATATTCGAGGTTAAGTACACACCAATACTAATCACTAACAGGTCACATTCACCATGTCAAAGTGGCATATATGCTTTAACTTGCCTCTGTGTTGACAAGCGAAATTAAACTCATTAATGCGGAAGGAGACTTAGGCAGCACAATTTCTGTATCTATCTCTTAATGCAATGAGTAATCTGGTCCCCCTCCCCTTCTAGCATTAATATGACTAGAGAAATGGAGAGATTTTACGGGCATGTTGCTATCACTAGATGATAAATTTTGGGCTATTGCAGAATTTTCTGAGTTTTAGCCTTAGACGCCACTAGATTGTAGACCTCCTTAATTTCTTAATCTATGAAAAACTGTCAAATGTCCAATTATAGTTCTCCCTGTGATAGGTTCATTTAAAGCTTAATTTGTTCAAGTTTCAAAGCTGGTAATGTTTACATCCTACACCGGCCTAGTATTTGAACCAAGTATTACCTATCGTAATAACTTGGAATGCGAGCAAAATACTAATTATGTGTGACTTTTGCAATCCTCTTATAATGCATTTGAGGTAGGTTTGTTCTCAATTCTAATATGGACTAGTGTCCAACACCGTAAGTAAACGGGAAAATATCCTATATAATAACTCAAGACCTTGTATCACTAGTGTCCTCAAAATTAAGTTAGAACGAGTTCATTCTCAATTCTTATAAAAATTTATTCAAATCTAGACCTTACTTATATCATATGGCATCAAAGAGCTAAGCGAAAGACACAGAAGGATTGGAGAGAGAAAGATATTTTATTTTATTTTATTTTAGATGATGTGTACATTTTCTATTGGATGTGTCTAAAGATGATGTGGTAGAATTATGTCTATACAAGACTTCTCATTGAGTTGATTTAATTGATTTGAGAATCAAATATTATTTATTAACATTCTTCAATAGGATAACCTCATAAACTATACATAAAGAGTTGGCAATTTGAATTTTGGAGACCCATCAACAAATATCCTATCTTCTTATTGCCATTCTTCATATATCTTCTTTTCTCTCGTCGTTTTTGTTTTTCTTGTCATTGTTTGTGAGATTTTAATGTATTAAACAACACTTAATCCTTAATACACAAGAATTCCAGAATACATATTCTGGAATATCTATTCCGTGATATATGTTAATATATTACAAAACATATATTGTGAAATACATTTCCAAAATACCTATGTCTTACGGAATGATGAGTTAGGGCAACAAAAATCAACCATCAAATTCAAAATAAGACCAAAAAAAACTTAGAGCTTTAGATGTACCTTTAACTTTGGAGCTTGTTGTGCCTTCACCGAGGGTGCTAGGGTGGCTAGCAAACAACGGCGGATGACAGAATGGTGACAAACCACGAGCTTGGATGACGCAAAATGTCATAATTGAGATTAAATTACTATTTTTAATTATTTTAATTTTTGTGAATACTTTCATGAAATTAAAAATATTATGGGTTCAGACAATAATTTTAAATTTACTTAGTTTAATTATTTATAATGATCGTAAATGCTTTGTTGAAATTCAAACTTTTAAAAATTGTTATGAATGCTTTCATGAAATTGAGATTTCAAGAATAGTTAGGATCAAATAATTATATTTAAATTAATAATTTGAATTATCTAAAAATTATTATAAATAATTTCTTAATTTTAATCTTTTTAATATATTATAGATACTTTTTTAAAACTGGAAATAGTTGTGTGGAAATTAGTAAATTCATATTTACTAACTTTCATTGTTTAAAAATTGTTAAAAATATTTTTCTTGAAAATTATTTTATCAGATAATAAATGGGATATATATGATCAAATTTAATACAAATTAACACGAATATAATGGTGTATTGACTTATAATCGTTTAAGTATGTGTTGTTAAATTTAAATTATTTTATTCATTTGCTTAGTTTTGTTTTTAATATTTTTTTTACAAGATGTCAAATTGATGATTTCCATAAAAGTAATTATAAAGTAATTATAATGGAATAATATGAGTTATTTTTCATAAAAATAATAATATTATTATTATTATTTTTGTTTGGATTTTGTTATGTAGCTTCAATTTCTTATACCGCCTCTTTGACTTTTGGGGAGAGAAATATTGTCAAAATTAATTTTATGGTTGTATTCACATTCAATTAACTTTTATTTTTTATAGCTCTTCTATTATTTTTATTAATAAATAAGTTTTATATTGGAAATATTTGAATTGATTTTAATAATATAAAAATTAATAAAAATTGTTAATATGATTTTTATATAATAAAAAATTTTGTTCCTCTAAATTAACTCGTGCACGAGTAGTATTATAATTATTATTAAAAGCTCGAATTATTGTTATCTATTTCAACAATATATTTTCCAATCAGGGAGGTTACGTTAGTTGTATATTTTATATTGACCGCTATAATAATTTTGTTTTATCTTTTCTTTATTTTATCAATTCAATAATGAAATTTAGGTATTTGCAAAAAACAAATAGAGACAATTATATTTAATAAATATGACTAAAGTACAAATTAAGATTTTTTTTGTGAAAAAATACTAATTAAGGTGTTAAAATTAATATCATACTATCATAAAATCATAATATAAATTAAAAAAATTCACCATTCACTGTATAAAATATAAGTTTATAAAAATAGTAAATCACTATAATAATTCAGCCACTACACACCATTGTAGAAAGAAATTATTTTTTTACATAAAGAAATTACTAGCATTTTATAAATTTATTTATTTGATTATATTCTTTTAGTGAAAAGGAAGGCAGCATATAAATAAATAAAAATTACTAGCAATATTACCAATTATATATTCAAAAAGGATGATACAACTCACAACTGTTTATAACTAAAATCGGTTGTATAACTGATTATATTTAACATTTAAAATTTTGGTCTTTAAAAAATCATATTTAACCTTTAAAATGAATTTTAGCTGGAGATGATGCTATTATTAATGCATAAAATTGCTTGTGAAAGTGTACTAAATATAAAAAAAAAATGTAAATGATTTTTCTAAACCAGAATCGGTTATGAAAATCAAATTATGGTTTGGTTATTATAATCACTTTTCGTACATGGTTATTAGATTTCTTGTAAATTACACTTTTGAAAAGACTAGAGAGAAGACAGAGTTTTGTGGATGTCTAGTTAAGAGAGTGAGGGATCCATTTTATATTTTAATTTTATAATATAGATTTCTAGTTGTTTTTTTATAAAATAATCTTATAAACTTATGGGGAAAAAACATTAAAAAATGAATGTGAACATAGAAAACTAATGTATTAATCAAACGTTGGACGATCATTGAGAAGCATCATATCACATAATTAATCTTCGAAGAGGGACATCGATCGATCACTTGAACTACAAAACATGGGTTGTTCTCATCATGTAGGCTGTAGCTATATCTTTAAATTGTCATTAACTCTAATTTTATGTGATCACAAAAAAAGAACAATTAAAAATTATTTACCATGAAATTTAAAATAATCATCAATCAATATATTAAATATATTATATAAAATAGAGTTATTGTTGACATGTCAAATTGTGATAAAAGGATGTCGAAGTTAAAAAAAGAAGTTGAATATTTTCGATTTATGCTTATTAATTTTATTAATATATCATTTATGTAATTAAAAATGGTAATAAAAATTAAATATACATTTATGATATTTATGTATAAAAAAACTAGATACAAAATTTTAAATTACATTTGATTATTTATAAAAGCATTATTTTATTATAATTTAATTTTCCACTTTATTTTCTCTGGAAATTTTCTATAATTTTGTTGTAGAAAAAATTACATGTATATGACAATCATTAGAAACTTTTTATAGTTTATGTGCGTTGCAAATATCATACACATATCAAACATTAGACTGTTCTTTTGGATTTTTGTCCATTTCATTCAGAAAAAAAAAATCAATTTGGGTATAAATAAATTTAAAATTTATATTCTTATAAAAACTCTTTAATTATTTATATAACACTTTATGCAATCACAAATAGACACACTCAACAATTAATATATTTATAAAAGTGAATATATAGCTAAATTTTACTTTTGAAAAATACTATGAATGTTTTCTTGAAATTAAGAAAAGTTAGGATTAAATAATTATATTCAAATTAATGCTTTCAATTATCTAAAAATTATTATAAATGATTTCTTAGAATTTTAAACTCCTAAAAAATATTATTTACTTTCATCTTCTTAGACGGATCAAGTAGCATAAGTATGTTCACGATTCAATGTCAAAAAGATTTTGTTGTGAAATAACATACTAATTATATAAAACAATAAGCAAATGCATACTAAATATGAAAAAATTCCCCACCACAATAAGGTAGTGATTTTGTAACAGCTTTCGTACATACATTAAATTTTAGTGGGAATTTTATACAACTTTCATATACTCTTTTGAAAAGTTTGGGGATAGCTAGATGTATGTGAAACACGGGAGTCTAAGTCTCCTATTGAGAATCCAAATAGTAAAGTTCCATTCCTGCCCTTACACCAACCATCTATATCAATAAATTGATCCTAGAGTCACATATATGATACATGTAGTAATTGTCAGTTGGCAGTTCTTTTTAGAATGAAAATGTCGTCTAAGGTCACTAGTGCCACCCTTTGCCTAGCAGTCTTATTCCTCTTCTTAACCTTCACATATGCAGGAAGACTTGGCCCTGCATCTTCCTCTATCACTTCAATCAAAACTCAACATGGGGTGAGTTAATTCGCTTAATTCATATCATAACATATGATCTGCATAACCATGGCAATTTCATCATATGCATGTCTTTTGTATTGTTCAATTATGAATAATCTTCTCATGTGCTTGAAGGTTTTGGAAGAGGAGAAGTTGGATGTGGAGGAAACTTGTGATGGTATTGGTGAAGAAGAATGCTTGATGAGAAGAACACTTGTGGCTCACACGGATTATATCTACACACAGAAGCACAAACCATGAGATTCATATATATATATATATATATATATATATAGCTGGTTCTCATATCAAATTCTGGCTATGCCTCACTCGTTTACCTTTGTAATTTATGTCTAAGCAATAGTTTTCATATATATGCCACTTTTGAAATTCTAAAAGATAGTTCAGTCACTTATTTTTCATTCCTTGCTGTTGCGGATAGGAGTTTTTTATAATCTGTATTGAAAGATGTATTCCTTTTTGTTTAATATTGTAAAGCAACGTAAATGTACACCGATTTTGGTAGATATAAATTGTGATATTACCCTTATTTTTATTTATCCATAATTTTGAGACCGAGTTTAGACATAAAAAATATGCTCTTTTCTTTGGGTGGTGGTGGGCACGGTAGCATGTTCACAATTTGATTGGTCATATTAAAATACTATGGAACCTTGCATGATGAAGATAAGCATCAGCTATAAAGTCTTCAACTTGTTTGGCAAATAACCAACACAATGGACCGAAAGTCACTTTGGTTTCGAAAGTGAATAATAACATGTGCGGGGAGGGATGGACAAAAGAGAAAAAGCTTAAAATTATATATATCCTTCACGATTATAGCTTTGGCATTTCTTAGTTTATAATCGATGGTGAAGATTGGAATAGATATGTATATTTTTTTTTCTTTATTACTATTCAAATACAATGAAACTTGTTTGGGACAAAAGATATGATGCCACTGCCACCTAAATATTCTTGCATTAGTTCAACATTTTTTCCTAGATGACTACGTCGTGATTATTCTAATAAGATTTTGTGAAGTTCCTCGTGCAGGATGGACTCAAAATATCAAACTATTATTAATGTTATCCAAAATATAAACGTGTGACTTTGTCCAAAAACTGTATCTATCACACTCATCTAGCTCCCCCACCCTCATTATTTTTGCTATTTTGCATCTAAAATGTTCTGCTTTTGGAACATGGATAAAGAAACTCTTATAAAGTCACCCCGCGAGTGGTAAATATACTTAGCCAATCCGATTAAATAAAACTAAACCGTGAGTTTGGTTTAGTTCGTTCACTGTATTAATATTGTTTTGTTAGCATTGCAAAAATATTTTTAAAAAATTGGATTATGGTTTAAGGGTTTAGACAAACCCTTTACACCAAGCTAGAGCATATAAATTGATTTCAAATGTAAGTACATGTGCTATTACTAATACAACATCTTTTTTCTTGCAAGCTCGAACCTTTTCATGCTGATTTGCATTTGAGCTATGTGGTATCCCTTGTGTTATCAATGGTCGTTTTCAGTTATTTTTACTATAAATTTGCAGAATTATGTCTTAGCTACCCAGATTGTGTTACTTAAGAACCATAACCAGTTATTGTTTATTTGTTTCTTGTGATAAATTATAATGTTTTTTGGAGTATCATCGAAACAAAATAATTAGAATAAATTGAAAAAAGCAATGAATTGTGATTTAAGACCAAACGAAATTATCATCATGATCGTGGTTTCGTCAATTCCACCTTCCACGAATTTCCCTCTTGGTTTTGCTTGTTCGTTACCAATATGATCAGAATGTCATACTTTCTTTTTGGTTCAAAACCTACCAATAAGAAAATTCTTTCGTGGGTTTGGGTGTTGGAAACTTCATCTAGACAAGAAATTATACGTACACAAGTCTCAATCTACTATCAATTAACTTTATGTAGAAACAAGATTTTCAGAATATTATTTTCTATTAAGCTTCCGTTAATTATTTTATCGTGAAGATCCAGTCGAAAATAATTTTTTATTTTCAACTTCTCCTAATATAAGAGAAGTATCCACGACTTTTCCTTCTGAGGATATTACTCTAAATTTAAACCTTAACTCTCCAATATAAAAGCTCTACCTTTTTATCCATTCCCTTGGTAACTAGTACTATGCAAAAATGTTATGCAAGTCAACTATATTTATAATCAGTCATCGTGATCACACTATATATGCTTTATAGCTTTAGGTCATCAAGTGCTGTCCTCCTTCTAGATTCCTGTTGTCAGGTATTACGCATTCAGATAGTACGTTATATTTTGTAAAATGAAGATTATACTACTAATATTTTATTTGTAAATCCAATTTAAAATACACATGTAAAATGAGAACCATCCATATGTATCCTAATTAACAGTCTATATTCATGATTACATGAATGCATGAATGTAAGGAGTCCATTTTCAATCCAATATATTCAATCTCACTTTTTTTAGGAAAAAAAATATATTATTAATGTACTCAACTTGGTACAAGACGTAACAAGCCAAGATAATTTGATAATTAAAAAACATTACAATTTGAAAAGTCTCGTCTTAACAAAAACGTATGCTACAAAGTGGTAGTGGTATCCCCCCAACCCACCCAAAAAAGAAAGAAAGAAACAATTATTTCACGCCTCATATTCCTCATCTCCAACCAAAATTAATAAAGGACCTTTTGACTAAGGTTATCTAGAGACATTTTTAGGGAAAAAAATAATATGAATTTTTTAATAAACTAAAATAAATTCTTATTAATTAAACATTAGTTAATTTATAAATATCTTATTATCTTTTAAAAAAATATATGATTTTGATTTACGTTGTCGTTGAGGGATATGAGTCCATAAAACTCATTTTATCTTTTTCTATTACAAATCTTATAAAAACTAACCCAAACAGGTTAAAAATCAACTGTACTCTCGGATGGCACTATGCCAGAAATTTTACGGCTTACAAAACTGCTTAATGCATCAGAATCAGTCAAATATATTACCAAGCCGCTGAGTTTGAGAATGGTCTAACCTGAATGACTTTTTTTTGGGGGTGCAGAATGGACACGAATGACTTTAATCATATCAAACATGCTCATGTTTCAACCAACAACTAGCAGTGGACATTGCGGCTGCAGGCCCAAGTACAACGCATGATTACTCAAAACCAAGAGGCAAAATGTTATGTTATCTGTCATTCTGTCCGTTCATGTTTCCAAGTTAAAATTTCAACTTAGGTTTTTCTATGCGAAGTTTCAACCTAGGTTTATATGTGCATGACATAGGATTTTAATTTATTGGAACAACAAATGTTTTCTATGAGGTTGGGGAGGTTGATGAACAATTGAAAGTGTCATAGAAAATAGTTATGGAATATATGATTTGTCCATATTATGATCAGTGATTATAGAGAGAGAAACAAATTATAAATTGATATCATAATAATTTTGCGTCAGTACATAACTATTAACTCATATATATTTTAAACTTTTGGATTTTTTTTTTTTTTTTACATATGTACTCATGGAGTACATTATGAGCTAGTTAGTGTATTGTTGACCAACAAGGTAAGTAACTTGGCCTACAAGCATGATTTTAACATGCTATTTATGGTGATGTGTCTTTCCGCTGACTCTCAATCACTACGATTAAATTAAAGAAATTTTTATTTTGAGTGGATTAATTAGTCGACTTGGAAATCTAGATTCACAACCTAACCATAGAAGTTTCTCTGTTTATAATTTCATGACGCCTAGGTGACTCTTTGCCGTACGGTATTTGCTGCTCAATTTGGAAAAAGAAATTGATTCCGATTACTACTAGATTTGACTTGGAAACCTAGGATGTTTTATTTTTTTTGGAAGCCACTTGGAAACCTAGGATCACTTGCGCTATTTATCGTCATAATTTTAATGTTTACCTTCAAGGGGAAGTAAAGGTCTAGAAAAATGAATATACGGGCACAAAGGTACAGTAATACTTGAATTAAGATCGAAACCAACTTTCCTCTTAATTTGTTTAATCCGACGGTGGTTGTCACTTTTTAAACAACATACAGCAAAAACAGAGGGCAAAACACTATATGAAGATTTCAACGTTCAACAGAAAGAAACAATAAATTAAAACAGTAAACTAACCCAGCAGGAAATCAGAATAATATGGCGCTTGCACAGGCATGATTTTGCCAATTCAAACAAAACTTGGTATCACTTCGTAGTTGTAGAATTTGCGCAAGCACATTGTATGATGATGTGGATACTTAAGGTAGTGTGATATGGTTAACAAGTATCCTTCAAGTATGTAATTTGGATTGGTATTCATATATAAACTATGAAATAACATATTTTAGGAGAGATAAGTACTTTAAATGAATCTAAATACATTAAAAAAATAATTTTTTTATTCTTGAGTTCGAGAATACTTCAGTTCAACAACAAAAAAATGGAGTTACTTATTTTCATTAAATCCATAGAGAATTACATATGAACAAATTAACTAGTTAAGTATCTAACCTTTTAATACTGATATTTATGGTTTACAATATTTTTTTATATTTGCCAAGATATAATAAGTTGAATTTTTTTGTTAAATCATACCATATTATTTATACTTTGTAATAATAATAATAATAATAATAATAAAAGTTATTCTATAAGCTAGACATCACCTGGTTGCTTGATTTGTTTTTAAAAGCCTTTACATTAGGCTTAAGGTGAATTAGGCTATAAGATCAGAATAAATAAATTAATCAATTTCAACCCTAAATGCAATAAAGGTATAAAATAGTTTAAAGGAGAGGAGAATAAAATAAGATGGAATTGAATTCTATTTTTTATTAATAAATTGAATTCTCTATGTAATGAATGTATTTTAGAATAAAAAGGTATAAATTTATCATTGTTCTAGACTCTACCAAAGTAAGTTATTTAGAATTTGTTTGAATACAAAATTAAAAATATTTTTGAAAGTTTCTCTATTGAAAAAAAATTTATATTTTTATTAGAAAAATTTCAAAAAATACTCGTGACTTATATCCAAATATGTCTTTAATCTTTTAATAACGAAGATTCTTGTAGTAAATATAAATCATTATAAATTTGCATGCTTCTCTTTGATTGTACTCCCTTTATATAAAACAAAACTAGGAATCTTCATGTAATATTCATACTAAATAGCTTTATGAAGTTACATTGTTGCTTTTACATAATACAAACTGCAGAGTCTCATCTCTATTTCCCTCTTAGAGAATTTACATACTCCCTTGAAATTAAAACGTATAATTAGAAGGGGGGAAAATGGCTACACAAAAAAGTTCTTGTAATTTTGTGTGCATAATAAGCCCAAAAGGTTTTAACAGGAACTGTGGACTAGATTTTTACACGGGCCTAACCAATGGGCCATGGTGGGTTTTTCCCGCCACAAACAAAAGACCTTTCTTTCTCTCCCGGAAATGCAACGCAACCGTTTCTGACGAAGACGAACGATAACAAAATTGAAATTGAATAGGGTGCGAAGTGAAATGTTGCAAACCCTAGGAGGCGTAATCCCTCGCTTCGTGAGTCGCTCATGGCTCCGAAACCTGACGGTGCGTGCAATGGCATTCTCTTCCTCCTCCTCCGATTATGGAGACCAGTCTCGTGGTGGCCTTCCCCGCTTCTACTCCGAAACTCTTCCTCCTTCCAAGGCACTTTCTTCCCCTTTCTCTCTGCTTCTTTCACAACTGTTTCGTAAGCATATTACTCAGCAATTCCATATGAATTCATTCGATGTAGTTTCAATTTGGAACCAGTTTTAGTTAACAACGCCTCCTTTGTCATTATCCTTGTTGTGTTGGGTGTAATTTATAGACAGCACCTAGCTTCATGGAGGTACTAGGGTTTAAGGAAAGTTCTTAATTCTTGTCTTGTAATGTTCATTCTAACGGCTTCTGACATTTATTTAATTTTCATTGCGGTTACTATGCATGCCTTTTTATTTGGTTTGGTTAAGATAGTTTTTGTTAATTTGTTAATTTTTACCTGGGATAATGCAGGGTAGTGTTATACGCGTGCAAGGTGATGAATTCTGGCATATGACAAAAGTTTTGAGGTTGACCACCAATGATAGGTAATTCTTGTTGATCGTTGCTCGTGATTTGTGGCAATTTATCTTGTCCTTGAGTTTTGATATTTCTTTTTCCAAATTGAATAATCTTTTATAGTTTTGAAGATTTTGTTGATTATCCTAATCATGCTGTTCAAGGGTACAGCTCTTCAATGGGAAAGGAAGACTGGTAGAAGGATGCATACAGAACATTGATCGCACTGGACTTGATTTTGTTGCATCGAATGATTTGATATCAATACCTCCACAAAATACACAATTGCATGTATTTGCTGGTTTTGGTAAGTTCTTGTAGTTTTCTGTCAAACTACAACTACTTATTAACTCCAATTTTTCACTCATTGAGAAGCATACCTGTCTAGGTACTCTGAAGGGTGGCCGTGCTGACTGGCTTGTAGAGAAATGCACAGTACGTTTCAATAATATATTGAGGTTTTATCTGGTTAGACTTACAGTTTCTATTTGTTATGGTTTTTTCTTCTTTTTTTCATGTTTAAATACAATAGGAATTTGGAGCCAATAGTGTTACTCCTCTATTGACTGAACGTTCTCCATCAATCTCAGAAAATCGGATGGACAGATTGAAACGTGTCATTTTAGCAGCATCCAAACAAAGTAACTATATTTTTACTTGCATTTGGGGTGAAACATTTATTTTACTCCCATCAGAATTTTCTTTGGGCTATTCAGACTGAAGTAAATTTTAAAGTTGGGTCTAAATGGCGATCTATTTTGCTTTTGGTCAGTGAACATTACATTGTTGGGTTTTTTTGCAGGTCAACGACTGCATGAAATGGTCTTGAAACATCCTATAGAGATTGATGACCTTTTGCACCTTGTGAGTTCTCCATTTCTTACTACCTAACCAGAATTTTGGGTATGAATTTCAGTTATTTGAGAAAAAATTTAACCAGGTCATTGTGATAACCCCCATCTTATTAATCAGTGATATTTTGTAATTCTTGATGCCTATACTGTTGTATATGCTTACTTTCCTGGAAATTCTTCAGAGTTAAACAAGGGATTTGATCCCATTCCCAGTGTTGTTAGCAATTTAATTGATATACATGGATACATAATGACATTAATAAACTTATTAAGCTGATGATATTAACTAACTTTGGTCTATTTTCTGTCCCTTAGATTGCGCAATCAAAGCTATCTCTTGTTGCAACAGTGAAGGCAACTCCTGTTCTTAGTGCGTTGACGTCGTTGGTAAAGGAAACTAGTGGCTTAATCATAATTGGACCAGAAGGAGGTTAGTATATGTTTATTGAAGTTCAATTTCACCATTTCGTTTCAGCAAATGTCTGGACATGAATGGGCATTTCAATTGATAAGATAATAAGTTGAGGTTGGCTGAGTTTAATTCTCCCTTTCTTTATCAGGGTAAAATGAAAACGTGTTAACCTTGTGTGATTGCCAAATAACATATCTATTTTCTGCTTAAAGTCAAACTAACGCTAGTTTATGTTGCCATGGGTTCTCCAGATTTCACCGAGAAAGGAGTATGATGATGGAAGCAGGTGCTACAGCTGTTAGTCTTGGACCTCATCGTTTTCGGGTTGAAACTGCTACCATAGCACTTTTGGCAACTGTCATGTTATGGTCTGACTCACAGCAAACTTCAGTCTGTTGATTCCTCAGTGTAGGTAGACCAGCCATGCTCAAGTTTTAGAAACAATATATATTTTGTTTTACTTTACTTCTCTGTTAGATATAATTTATTGTAACGGATATTCACTATAAAGAATTAAAGGTTGTGTAGATCATTGCCTTCTCTAATTGAGAGGATTCACTGTGTCTATCAATTGATAAATCCGACTGTGGCAAGAGAATAATTCCAAGATCTATCGGGTAAATATGTACTTTGACCCTGCACAAATATATTTTCTATAATTGATAAAACGTGGATTATAGAATCCTTCAATGTGTCGCCTGGCATAACCAGCATGGATTCTTTATTTGCAACTTGGGGTATAAGCACTGGTAGTCTTATTGCTAATACTTTGTTTGTGGTGTATGGTTGTCCCGTTGAAGCTGAGAGAGTACGTTGATGACACAGAGGAGTGGGAGGACTACATAAACATTGCCCTGGATTGAGAAATAAAACTGTCTCCTGCAAATGGGAGTGAAGCTGGGCACAGCAAGTGTGCTTTTGAATGCCGTAATTTGTGACTGGTGTATTTTCCATGAATATTCATATTAAGCTATTTGATACAGGGATGCCTCAGTTCCTCGGGACTATTTTTGGAGGCATTGCTGCTTGCATATTCTTGTATTTGGTTACCGATTTTTGGTATATGGTGGACTAGTTGCCCACCTAATTGTGTTCCAAATATAAATGTAATTTGATTTGAAAGTTAGTTTTCTATAGGTGCTAGAAATTTTTTCACTACAAGACAACTAAGGTAAGTCAGTAACAATTTCTTTCTAATATATTCCAATATATTTTTTTCCCAATTTTAATAACTTTTTGAGTTATGAGTTCTATTTCAAAAGATAAAATACTGTATATTTTTAAATTTAATAATTAACATGAAGTGAAAAAATTACTAGTAATCTATTTACTCTTAATTCTGTTAAAGTACATATCGAAAGTGTAATAATAAAAAATATATACATAGACATTAAAATATATTTTGGTAATTACATATTTAAAGTCAATTTTGATACAAAATATTCGAATAACATTCTTAAAAAAAATTCAATACCCTTCAAACAAAAATCATCAATTTTACTGAATTTTACATTGATCCAAATCAAATTCTACCAATACAAATCCAAATATCCAAATATATGCATAACCTCTTAACCTTTTGTAATAATCTTGTCTAATACCAAGATTTTGGGCTTTTAGCTAAAAGAATACACATGAGCATTTACTATTGGGCTGGGCTACGAGATGATAGTTGGGAGTATCATGTTTTAGCTACAAACCCTGATCCAAATTAGGATACAATCCCTATGTACAAAATCGAATAAACTAATTACTCAAGGAATCACCCTTCAAATTGGTTGATAACAATGTCTTAATAAAGATTTTTTTATACATACAACCAACAAATAAGTCCTAATCAATATATTTAAAAATTCAGTTATCGACTAATTATATCAAATTTTGCTGATAAATGTAACTAGTTTTTAAATTATTATTTTTAATTTTAACTTTAAAATGAAAAACATTGAGTAAAATGGTCCCTTTAAAAAAATCTATAAAAAAAAAAAAACAAACATCAATAATCTTCAATATAATTTTTTTGTGGCTTAACATTTTAATTTTGTGGGCCCATTCAAAAATTAAAAAACAAACCTTTATAAAAATTAGTGTTAAAAAATGAGAAAATATAATAGAAACAGCTATTGTGGACCATTGTTAGTTTTCCAAAATGGGATAATGAGCCTGTCTGCTGTCTATTTATAATATTCTTAACACTGAAGTTATGGTCGTTGTTGTTCGTTCAACTCTAAGTTTCATAAGAAATTCAACTGTAGATAAATTTCAATTTTTGACGACGATTCGATCCTAAATAATGGTGTGATCAAACTTATTGAGTTTAGTTAAAATACAATAATAGTCAACAAGTTTTTTATACTATTATTCAAACACATATTATCAAATAAATTAAAAATTATTGACATTTATAATAATTATTTCAAAAAATTATATATAAGATGATTTCTAATTAATTGTAATGACATTATTATATCAAAATTAAATTCGAATTTATTTCTTCTTTCCTGTATTGAAAAACGTTTTATATATTATCCCACGACAGGGTGATACATGAACCAATCTATACTAATGAGCTATCAAAAACCGTTTTTTTTTTTACAAATTATTCAGAGCTAACTTAGCTCAAAAATAAAATGATAACTTTTTCTAGTGAAGAAAGAAATGCGTTTGTATAATTTAGTCCTAAGCAGTTATATAGTCCATATGTTTTGTTCTGCCTCATCTCATTATCCATTTGGGATAACTCTTGGTTGTTGCTAAACAAGAGACAGATGAAAACATTAAATGAGTTAAATAGGGCAAAGCATATTGATGGCACTAACTGTTCCAGTAAACAAGTATGCTTCTAATTTGCAAGCAGTTCCCAGAACACAAGGAAGAGTAACCACACCAACCTTAAGCACCAATGTGCAACTTGGAAGAAGAGGACTTGCCTTATCAACTGTAATCACCACCACCCAAGTACCTTGTTGCGCGCTCGGTATAATAACCTAGGCTTTTATAAAAAGAAAATAAAAGAAAAAAATTTAAAATTTATAAAATTCCGTCGCAAAAGTCTGAGTGACGGATTTAGCGACAGAATTAGCGACGGATTTTTTTGCGACGGAGTCTGGCACCAGGAGCGCCAGAGTGGCGCCAAGAGCGCCACAGGTGCTGGAAGTTGGTGCCAAGAGCGCCAAAGTGGCGCCAGGAGCGCCACAGATGCTGGAAACTGGCGCCAGGAGCGCCAAAGTGGCGCCAAGGGCGCCAGAGACACTGGTTTTTGGCGCCATCAGCGTCAGTGTGGTGCCAGGAGCGCGGCATGTCGGTCAGGCCACCTATATAAGGTAAAATCACGAATTTTGCAGAGAAAAACCACTGTTCATCTTCTTCCTCTGTCCCAGTAGCCATTCCTGAGCTTTAGGAGCTCCAAACCTCCATTACAAGCCACTAAAACACCTCCTCTTCATCTACAAACTTAATTAGAACCTTTAAAAGCCAAAATCCAGCCTAGTTGGTGGGAGAACTCCTATTGTCTTGAGTTTCTTGAAAGGGAGCTGAGTTTGGAAGGAAACCAAGCTGATTCAAGGGCACTAAAGCTAGGAGAAATCCTTCTCCGGCCTTTCTTGATTGTTTTACGGTAAGAAACTCATCTTTTAACCGATTAATTTGTGAAATGAGAAATTTAGAGTATAGTAGTTAATTGATGATAGGGCTGGAATTTGGCTTAGGTTCTGTAGAGAGATGTAATCAGGAGGTTGTTCTGAGCCATATGGTATATTGAAATTGAATTTGTGATGAAGTTTGAATTTGGCTCTGGGCAGGAATATGGGTGTGTAAATGGGCGGTATTCTGGCCTGAATTAACTTAAGTACCTTTACAAAAGTTAGTCATAAGGACAAATAATTGGTGAAAATATGATTATATATGAGTTTTGGCTGCGTTGGACCAATGTGGATTCTTGGTTCTGGTACAGTTTCCAATTGAGTTATACAGAGTTCTGAAGGAGCTCTGAGGCCTTGGTAAGACTGAGGCAGACCATTGAGGGTCCATGTATAGCCTAGTAGAAGCTGGGCCAAGATAAACCGTAGGGTAGAAGATTTTGGATAGATTATTAGAGGAAGGGTATTTTCTTCCATATAAACGGTTACATACCG
>PYAF01000487.1:260883-273604 GCA_007407185.1 Glycine tomentella | reverse complement strand
TTCCAATGGATCCGTATTGTTTACTACATTCGATTATCCAAGTTATTTAGCAATGTGTTTCTATGGCATATTAGTTATTCCCTAATTCCTTAGGTAAATAACCCTTTAACCCATGAACAAGCCCTAATCCCTTAGTGACCTTCCTAGGGTTAAGCATTAAGCAACACATTAGAATAAGCTACAAGCATACATTTCTATCACTAGATAATGTAAAGCAAGTCACTACACTTAGTTCCAAGACTAAATCCCCAACAATCCTATTGTGAACCCTAGCTCTTTTACCTTCAATAGATTGATCAAGTCTAAGAAAGAGATATAGACATTCAATGCAAAGTGTAATAAAATAACATTAGATAAATGAATAAAAGCATTCAATACATCCCAATGGAAGTTACATTAAGTGTTTGGCCCTAACTACAAAATAAAACTAGCCAAACCTAGTCATGGCTGGCCTTGAGCTAACAAAATGAAGCATGCCCAACTGAAGAAAAAGGAAGAAGAAGATGGAGATGGGTCTCCACTTGAACCTTCAACTCCCAAGCCCTAACTAAGCTTGCCCAAGCTTCTAAAACCCTTGAAAATGTGATTTCTGAAGTGTAGGAACGTGCATTCAATGTTGGGGTAGAGGTATTTATAAGGGAAGGTGAAAATACAATTCTGCCCCTTAACAGCATTTAAAATAACACGTTCTGCAGATTCCCACGCCTGAGGCGTGGCATTCCACGCCTGAGGCGTGACAATCCAGAGGAGGTTTTGCAATTGGAGAAGGCACCCCACGTTTGGGGCGTGGATATCCACGCTTGGGGCGTGGAATTCCAGAGAGATCTTCAGATGGAGGCAACTTACCACGCTGGAGGCGTGGATGTCCACGCTTGGGGCGTGGAATTCCAGAGAGAGTTGCACTTGGAGATAGCTTCCCACGCTTGAGGCGTGGGGTTCCATGCTGGAGGCGTGGCTACCTCTGCTTCCTCAATGTCTTGAATTATGCTTCTTCCTGCTATAAATATGTTCAAATTAGCACAACGCATGGAAAGAAGGCATTCATCAACATTTAACATAATTCTATGCAATTCTAAGCTATTTGTTGATGATTTTTGGCTCTTAGAAGCTTGGAAAAGACTATAGCTTGGCGCATATCATACCTGAACCTGACTCTAGGACTCAGCTTCTTAAAAGTATACTCATTCTCTCTTCACTTTTCTTTTGTCTTGTGTTATGACAATTAGTCGTATTGGTCTTTGCTAACATTAAGGAAAAATATTGTAATGAAATTGTTATCAGAATATCAGAAGAAATCAGAGGAAAACAAGGAGAAAAATGACAAAAGAGGTAAGCAAATCACTAGCTGAATTTCCCGCCTGTGCAGTTAAATGTTAGAGATGAGTATAAGATGCATTAACGTTTTTTTAATGTGGAAGTATATGAGTCAATGAATTAATTGATGCTTTGCCAGCTGAGGAATATTATTTTCTAGTCAACCACATTCAACATTTGTCTTTAGTGTCTGCGTGAATGAGCATAAGATGTGCATTTATGTTTTTCTAATTAGTTTTCTATCACATTGTTGAGCAGAGGTTGGAGAGTTATTACAAGCGTAATTACAAGATTACTTTGAATTGATGGAAGGAACATTGAAGGGAGAGGAAGGGAAGCTTTCAGATACAGAAAAGGGTATCCTTGATTGGCTTCAAAAAAACAAGTGAAAGGTTTTCTTAATTGTTTTACTTTACAGTCGGTGCTCAGATGACATTGAATTTGCTTCTGTACACTGTAGCTTTACCTATGATTTTGTACATTAGAGATGTACATAGGCACCCTGTAGATTGTGATTTCCTTTGTCCTCGAAATCCTCCAAGTACAAGCATTTCAAGTGATTGAGTGAATAAATTTAATTTGACATTGGTTGGCATCACATTCTTCAATAGTATATTGTACCACAATAACTTCTTTCTCTTTTTGACATTGGTTGGCATCACATTCTCCATTTGCTCCAACAATTCCAGCCTTATGTGGTTTCTTCTTTCTTTCTCTTTTATATTTTTTTCTCTCTCTCTCTTGGGGTATTTGTATGTGGTGGCAGTTTCTTTCTTGAAAGATGGGTCACCGAAATTTGATAGATACTGAATAGGAGAGGGCATTAGTTTGTTGCACACTAAGATAAGCATTTCACTGCATTGCCATGACTTGTTCAAAGGACATTAAAATAAAATATTATTGGCAAGTTAAGGTCTGAAAGTCATCCCTTAAAAAAAAAAAAATTACCAAGGATCTATATGACTGAGCTGCCGAATGATTTGGTAGTGTGGTCAAACATTACTTTTAGGTTCACCAATCACCACCTGCATTCTTTGCTCACAATTGGTGATTTAAAGCCAAATTTCATTATCATTCTTAAATCTTAGCTCCCAAACCTAATAAGGTCATCTAAAAGATAAATACTGTGAGAAATTCTTTAGTAGCATTGTGGTAATTGACACTGTAACTTGCATAGTCACCTGCTCATTATGTAACTAGTGGTTTGCATATCCTGCCCATATCTTTGTGTCAGTTTAATTGGAAGATCCCATCTCATACTTTGGGGATAAAAATAACTATATGAAGCCTGTTTAAAGATTGAATTTCCTTTATCAATGGCCCTCAAAGTAGATATTTTGAGTCAAATCTCTAGCAGTTTGTACCTGTATATATATATATATATATATATATATGTATGTATGTATCTACCTTCAAGGTTTTGTTTGTTTTAACATTATGAAGGATCAAATTTCATGATCAGTCACACGTAGTTATCCAATGGTACAAGTTGGTTTTCTTAATCTTGTCCACGAGTTGTATCAGAGAATCCAGTATCCCACATGTGAAGTCCAAGATTGAACAGTTGAAATTAAGTACGATTTTCCAAAATAAGAGTCTACACTTGAAAGAAAACAAAATTCCTTTGGGATTTGAAGTGTGGGTTTTGACTAAAGGTGAAGGAAGAATGTTGCTCTCCCATGGGCATAAAAGCCATTACATTATACCGTGTCAAGTGAAATTGCATTTTACCTTTACTGCATCAGAAAATAGAGTAGTAACTAAAGTAAACACTTTGCTTCCTACGATGTCGTGGAATTTTGCAGTGACGTAATGAGTGCCCGTTATACTGTTTAACACATTCTTGTCCTCGGAGAAATTATTAATCCCTTTCTAATTAATTATAAGATGATTTATAAAAATTTATTTGTTTTTTTATAAGATTTTTTTTAATTTCTAGATGTATTAATTATTTTTTCTTATATACTCTAGCTTAATTATTTTCTTTTCAAATATTAATGAAAAATAATGAAGTGAATATAAAAATAAGAAGAATTTTTTTTGGAACAATAATGTAAATAATTTATAAATTTAATATGATTAACTACTTTTTTTAAAAGATATAAATTAATTAAAAATATTTTATAATTAACAACAGAAGAAGTATATATCCTGAGACTACTACTAGTGTGTTTGATTCATGGTTGTGAAAGAAAATTAATTATTTTTTCACATGAAAGGCACCACAACTCTTTGTAACTTATAGATTTTCATGATGCAAAATTGATTCTATGGAGCCATTGCGGAACCAATTGCAATAATACACTAATGTTTTTAATTTTATTAATTTTTTAAAATTAAAAAACTCAATTATATGTCACTTAAGTATTGATCATAATCATATAGTTTCGAAGGATATATATACAATAATTTATCCAGTCCTTGGCATAGAGCTTGCAACCCGCATGAGTGCAGAAGTTGTCCCAAGAGATAGAAACATCCATACTAAATTGGCAATGGTCACAAAAATATAAAGATGAGACAATAAACTTGTTGGAAGCAACAAAGCACCTTCCCTACTCTCTTATAACCTTGTTTGGATTGGGCGGTGGTTGGAAGAGCAGAAATGTTTCTCCCACACCCTTTTAAATTCTTATCCATTTAGATTTTAGATGGAATGCACCTGGGCTCATCATTTTTATATTATTTTCTCTCACTATAAGTTTGTTTGTTTGATTTATCTGCAAGTTAACCTTTTTTAATTATTTTAGTACTTTTTAGTTACCAAGGCTCCCATTGCCTAACTTCAAAATTATATAGGCAAATTCTAAGATCAGATCTTACTTTTATACCATATGAGTCGAAAGAAAAAATATAAAGAGAAAAAAAATAATGAATGTGATAAGAAATGATGAGATAGATAGGAAGAAAAAAGAAATAGAAATGAGAGAAACGAAAAGTTTTTGGATCATTATATTACGGATAGTATAAAGTATCCATTTTGTCTATAATTAATCTGTCGAAAAATTTGATTGAGTATAAATATAATAACTCAATTATATGAGAGAGCATGTGGGCTGAGATTATGATTTTTGTCATCCAAAATTCTCAATAGGCATCTTTTTCTTTAGCTTTTTCAACCTATCTGGACTCATGCAAGATTATTTTTCTTTATTTTAACAGGATCTGACTAGGAATAAGTAAAGGAATAAAAAAATCAAAGGCAGGATTGTGGATGACATCAAGTCCTATGACAGCTTCCAAGCAGACAGAGTTGGAGGGAACAAACCCACAAAAACGAACATTACATATTCATATTTTAAAAAAGAGGATCCTTCCAAAAGATATAAAGTTGACAAACTAAACAAAATGGGGCATGTTTCTTTGGGTCCGGAAGATCACAGGCAGGATCTCCAGTGCTTAAAAGAGACTTTAAAGAGATACATATCAAATATTCCAACATCAACTCTGACATTTCCTCCTCATCTTAGTACAAGGTCCTCATTTCCCATCCCTCATAACACTACTCACCATCTTTCTTCTTTCTGGAAGCAGGTGAATAAGCCTTAATTCTGAAAACACTTGAACCAAGAAAAATAATGGACCCTTGTCTTGTCTTGACTCCCCCTAACACTCTTAAAGGCCCTGTCCCTTTAACGATTAAAACCTTTTTTCCCTTAATTTATTGTAATCATGGCTACTAGAACTAATAATATAAAGATTCTACATAATAAAATGTAAATGATCAAAGTGATCCTACCTAACTCAGAAAAGAATCACGTAACACCTTTATCTGAATTATCTGTGAAACGAGCATTGATATATTAAGTCGCCAGCAATTATTTTTCATTTTTGCTTCACTACTTACCAAATAAATTGTCCCATTGGATTATCAAGCGCATATGTTAGTTTATTCCTGACTCCTTTCCTTGATTATTTTTTTTTCAAGTAAATTTGTTATTAAAATAAACATGTTTACTATTGAATTTAAATGAATTAAGATTTTGTATTTTAAATTAAATTATATAAAGATTAGTGTACTCTTCCTTCACCTTAAATTGAATGCAGACACGTGTACAAGATCTGCTCTTAGCATGTTACTCAACTCAACTTGGAAGCTCTTAAAGTGGAAAAGTTGTATTTATTAAAGTGCTAATTTTATACGGCCAACGAAAAATAAGCTAGGTTAATTATAGTATTTCATTTTTAAAGCGATGGAGTAGCAATTAAATATTATTTCAATTTTAAAGAGATTGAATGTTAGTACTGCATTTATATTGAGAGTGAGGCTTCATGGAAAACAAGAGGAGAGCATGCTTACACACATAGAGCCTGCCTAACTGATCTACTACCTTGTAATCATCACTCATTGACAAGAAAATTAAAAATTTCTACAGCAAAAAATAAAATAAAAAATCTAACTTGCCTTTTCAGGTTGTTTCCCACTACATTAACAAGAGAAATGAAGAGAGAGGTACAGGGTCCCTTTCAATATTAAATTCCTTCAACACCATGATTCTCCATCCTTAGCAAAAACTGATATATCTTCACCTTATCCCCATCCCTTTCCCTCCATAACATCTGCTAAACAAAGAATGCAAATAAATAAATATGATCACAATCACAACCATAAATTAGAATTCTGTTTTCTTCCCCTACACATAATAAGAAACTTACTTGTTGCCTTGAAGCTCATTTCCTGATTGTAAGAAACCAAAGTGTTCTTGGAATGATGGTCTTCCCTGCAAGAATACAAAATGGTTCTAACTATTTGCCTCTTCTAAAGAAGTGTTAAATAAGAGAATGAAGCAAAGTACCTCAAAATAAGTTGCAGAAAAACCTTGTGAATAATCTAGCATACTCCCTATGGAAGTTTGTTGGTTGGCCACATTAGCATTGTTCTGAAAATTTGTCAAAAAATGAACTTAGAGTAACGAACACAATAAAAGCAAGCAAGTAGTTCATCGTTTTTGGAAAATTGTACTAATAATAGTGAAATAGCACGCAAGCCTCAAACTTACAGTGGAAAAGTCAAAGACAGGAGAGCTAGCTGTGTCATGAAGAAAAGAAGGCAGATGCTGCTGATCTTGAAGGTGTTGTTGATTTTCTTTAACTTTCTGCTTCTTTGCACCACTCTTGGCCAGCTTCACTGCCTTGTTGGAAGCTGAATAAAAGCAACCATTGACTTCTTTATTGAAGTAAGCCTCATCATAATCTGGGAAATGTGGAGGTCCGGAAGAAGCATCAGAAACCATGGACAAATCCTCCTCCTCACCTTTGAATCTTTTGTCTTTGTGTTCCTCCTCATAAAACCCCTCAGTTCCACCTCTATGTGAAGCAGCAGCATTCTGTTCAAGGAAAGAATTCTCCAGGTATAGAGTCCAACCAGACTCACACCCACTACTGCATATTTCGGAACTAAATGTATTCATCTTCCTTTCTTTTTTTTCTTCTTCTATATTTTGTAGGCGACTCCAATTTATGATGAAAGAGTGGTAAAAGGATGAAAAGAATGGAACAAGTTGTGAAACTCAAAACACACCCTTTTAAGTTTTAACGGTATGGCCTAATGGCAACGTGGTTTTGGTTTTGGTTTTGGGGTGCAATGTCCACACACCAATGACCAAACCAAGTTGTATAGAAATAATAACAAGAGTGGATAGGAGGTGGAAAAGACCAAAGAGAATCAGACTCAAATCCTAGACTAGTTTTGTCCTCACTCACTCTCCCTTTCTATGCCAATGAGTAAGTGCCAGTTGTGTGGATTATAGTGAGAGAGAGAGAGAAAGCCACACCCCCTTCACATGCTAGACAGCGAAGCACTGTGTACCCTTTTAACAAAACAGGGTTACGGGTGCACGTCTATTTCCTCTGTATAGGAGTACTATGCAATGCATCTCTTCCTTTCTCTGTCTATGACCACTGTTATAATATCCCAATTTAGAGGAAGAACTCAAGAATATATATATATATATATATGGTTTTTTTTATTGGTTAGAAAAGGGTGTTGCTTCATTGTAGGAGTATAAGTGATCCTCCTAGAATTTGGATTTTATTCAGTATTCATAACCATGATTCATAGGTCGAATGCAAAAAAGAAGTATGCTGTTCTGAACATAGACAATACAGTACTACATTGTATTTGGTAAATATCCTAGTGCCCATATTTTCCTTTTATGTGTCCATTATGTGTGGTGAGTTTAAATTTCAAGGTTTCAAACCTGCAATTATACACTTTAAAAACAATGGATCAAGGCAAATACAATTGTATTACCATTATTTTATGCAGATTACACGTTGAAATGACCTAGCCTTTGTTTCTTAACTTTCTATATTATTTTATATATTATTATTATTTTAATTAAAAACATTCATCTTTATAGTGCAGGTTAGTAAAGTAAAGTTTTAATTCTAACTTGAGAATATCATTAAAAACACTTAAAATATTATGCCTCAATCTTCTTTTCTTTTCCTTTCTTTTATATCCCAAAACCTAATCCTAGAGAAAAAAAATATCACCAACATATCATTCATTTTTTTTCCTCTCTACTCTTTGTTTACCAGTATTCTTAATTTTTATCCATGCACGAAACAAAAAATAAAAAAAATAATCTTAATCTTTTACATTTTAATGTTTATACCTAGCTTGTATTTTTATTGTTTCTTCTTTTTCAATCATATTATACATTACATTTATTTTTTATTTCCCTTTCTTATCTTTCTTTTTTATGTTTATATACACAACTTGCGTGGGTTATGAAATGATGTTTTTAGAAATATAAAATTGAAATTATATTTTTAATTAATTAAGATCATTTTTATTGATTTCTTTTGTTTTGAGCGAATGTTTTTTATTTATCATAATAATTAAAACATAAAAAAATTTATAACATTAAATATAATGCAAATTATTTAATATTTAATTAATACAACTGAAAAGGTAAATTAGCTTTTGGCATAACTGCATCAGTAGAGAGACTGTAAAAATCTTTTGGGGCATAGTGCAGTTGAGAGTTGACTAGGAATTTATGTATCCACATGCAATCACATTCACAATCCTTCCTTCTCTCCTTTTAAGAATTTACACTGCCAGATTTGGATAGGCATGTGGGCACGTGTGCATGGAAAGTATTGTTGCTATGTATTCAAAAGGAGAAGCTTAAAGTGATAACTACTATTATTAAAAAAACAATAGATAGATTATTATAAAATGTTTAGATATTTTTAATAAATTATGAACTTCTTGAATTTTTTTTAGCTTTTTAAAATAGCTTGATACTTTGTTTTTATTGAATTGATACTTTTATATTTTAAAACATTCAAATCCGTGTGCATGGTAGTATATTGGTATATAATTACATATATGCTAAGTTCCAATTACACATACTATTCAAACACATGTCTGCACGAGCACATGCACTTCTATCTAAATCCCACCTGTAGATATTTTTTGTAGAGATAGTTTTAAATGGAAAATGGAAAATTGTCAAAAAAATGGAAAATGAAGAATAAAGATTTTAAATAAATAAAAGTAAATTTACGAAAGGACCAAATTATTATTATTTTTGGTGTGGAGGACCAAATTAATTTGAGAGACCTAATTAATTAAATACTGTAAAAACTAAAATTATACATAAACCAAACAAAATACACAAAATAGAAAAATTAAAAAATGGTTAATTTTAAAATAAATAATGAGTAAATTAAAAACTATCGTGTGCGTTAAACACGTGTTAGTCAAGTAATGATCGATTCGTTTAATAATTAATATAAACGAAAGTCTATTTAATTATTAATATTTCAGAATGTTTAAAAAACCTCGTTTGAATTTGAAACTTTATGTGATAAAATTGAATAAATGTCTATCCTTTATTCCTTTTTACCTAAAAAATACTATATATAATTGTTTGACGATCCATCTAGGCAATAAATGAATATTGTTCACAATATGGACAATGATTCTTAATAATACCGCTTAAAAGGTGCACGTGATGATGGTCAAATAAAAGAAGTACTACGAACGACGTACTAATTGGCTTGGAGACCTTTTATATTGCGAAAGAAAAGATATAGAGGTAGGCTAATCTTTAATTATTGATGGAATACAAGGTGGATCAATTGTTATAGACTTATTTTAATTTAATTGATATTTTGAGTTAAAATTTTTTTCTTATATATTTGAGTTTAAATCTTAAATATATTATAACGTTATTTGAAGATTTTATTAAATGAAGTATGTATTTTATTATATAAAATGTGCATAAAATAATAATATTATTAACAAATAACAAAATAATTATATCTTATACTTTAAAATTGTTAAAAAATATCATATGAAATAATGAAATAAATTTCGTATATTTTATTTCATTTTATTTTAAATAATTCAAACAATAACAATCAACCATTTCTATTAATTCAAACATTGAGATAATATTTAACATAGCATTTGACTCTTTAGGTGTAAGCAAAGTGCTTTTTTAACTTATAGAAAGTTAGATGCAAAGCAATATTTTGTTTAAGATTCTAGGTAGAAATTAATGTCCTTCAAATTAAATATTAAGAAATCATTAAAATAATATATTAATAAATTTAACTTCTTCTAATAAAGTCATTATATATATATATATATATATCGAACAATAAGTGACATAGTTACTTATGACTATCGACTATGTTTTTGTGTTTTCTTGCGTGCTATTATACGTTTCTATGAATCAAGATAAGATCAAGTACTACAATAAAATGGAAACTTCATTTCGATTGGTGCGTTTGGTGCTGCGCTCCATCATATGCTTAGATTTTAAGTTTGGTTATTTTATTTTTATATACCAGCCATCAAAGTTGAGCCACCCGTCAATTCATATTAAAGTTTGATACGAGAAACCAAATGGTCAATGTTTGGTTAAAAATAATATTAATCAACCAAACTGAAATAGTCTGTTCCAACATGGAAAGTAGAATTAACGAAGCTTCCTAGCTAGTATTGATGAGGTTTATATTTTTATTGATTTTTCGGGAAGAGGGGTTGGTGAGCCAGACTGATTATTGAAACACTAGGAAGCAACCATTAGGAGCCTAAAGCCAAAGAAAGGGGTCGTAAATAATGGAAGGCAATGCTAACCGGTGTGTTCCAAGAATACTGATTAATGAATTTAAAGTAAAAATACTTTTTATTAAAAAATAAAAAATTATGTTGTTTATGATATTTTTGTGTTCTTCTATCATTTTTATAATAAATATTTTTCTTTTAATTTCTTAATCAATATTTTTAAGATACTGATTAGTAAGATTCATAATATAAATATCACTAGAAATATTGCATGCAATATGCAAAGGCTACATGGCTTGTGTAGAGAGCACATGAATGGCAATGATGATGCAAATTGCAAACAAGGGGGGGACTTTAAAAACGTATTTGTAAATTATATCCCTCTTGGATCACTCATTATCATTGGCCAGTACTATAGTGCAACAAACAATCTAATAATAATAACTAAGGGTAGTTAGTGTAAACATCGAATCTTCCTAAAGTGGAACTTCCCTAGCCATGGCATCATAATTGTCTTCTTACCCTTACCCTTATTTTTATATTTTTTAGTAGTTATCCCTATTGCGGACAAGTCTAACTGTACCCCAATTCAAATCCAGCTCATATGTTCCATAACTTCACAATTGCTGAGATGAGGCTTCTCAACAGCTTGGGGCCCATTAATATTTTGACCTAGTCCCCTTCGAAAGTGTCAATTTCCATTAGCTGGTAATTGGTAATGAAAGGTACTCGTACATTATTGTTATTTCTTTTGTAAAAATAAGCCTATACTTTAGTGGTCACTTTGGTGTCCTTTTATAAATTTCTCAAATATTCACTATTCCCCATATGCAGTAAATGATAAAACGATAAGGAAGAATCAAGAAAGACGTTACTCCCTTGTACTCAGAATCAGCAAGCCCTAAACTGAAATCCACATTAAAAATGTGGGCTAGAATGTGTTTGTGGCTACACTGGGGCCTAATGACAGCTGGTCGATCAATGATAGAATTCATTCATGCTTTTTAAATTACAGTACCATCCATCCATTTCGCAGACTTGGTTCAGTTAAATATTTTACTTTCTATTTTTATTTTTCAGCTCTAAGCAAAGCGCGAATCAATTTAACTCTCTTTATTTTACCTTTGTTTATTCAAAACATATATCAACATTCATATGTTTAAGTTAAGGTTAAATAATTAAAATAATTTTTAAATTTGATTATTAACAAAAAAAAAATTTAACGAGACTTTATTTACTTCTTAACTTCAAATTAATTAAGGGTAATTTTATCCTGATGAATTAAAAGTTTAAGACACATATATATAAATGAAATAATAAAAAAATTTAAATTAATATGAAATTTTATATGTGATTTATTTGAAAAATAATCAATCTAATAATGAATTTTAAAATAATATTATCTAATTAAAACTTATAAAATGATGTAATAATTGTTAAAATAATAATAATGTAATTTCATCTTTTATATATATATATATATTATCTTTGTTAAATCTCACAATATAAATGTTAAATTATTAGAATTTGTAGACGACACAATAATTTATCATTTTTTATTTATTTTAAGATCACTAATATTAAGACATCATCTTATATATCCAATTGACTATTTGCATTGTTCTAAGTATAATTTGTAGTATGTGGACAATTTTTTCTTTCTTTTTTGACAGAAGTCAAAAATTTTCTTATTTTCTAGATGATAATACATTGTTCAATTATATTAATAACAAATTAAAACTCAAATTTTATTTTATTATAATATGAAGTTAAATAATTAAAACCTGTTATTACGCGCAATATTTTTGGTGTGCTAATTAATTATCACGCGCAATATATCGCGTCAATTCTTTGTACGGCCACTTAACTCTCATATACGCTCGTCCGTACAATTGACTGAGAGCCTCGTACCATGTAACGAGTGCAACTGATCATGGAACCAGTGGTCACCGTCAAATGTTGTTTTTATTTTTAGGGGAAATGTTCATAGCTCTTAAGCTTATTTGTTAAATAACTTAAAATATAAATATATTTTTTTTGGTCACTGTTAACTGTACCCTAAAGTATAAATGTTCATAGCTCTTAAGCTTATTTGTTAAATAAATTAAAATATAAATATTTTTATTAAAAAGTGAAAAATTATATTATTTATGATTTTTTGATATTTTCTTAAGATTTATATAATAAATATTTTTTAGACCTTTAACAAATATTTTAAGGATATTAATTTACAAAATCTTTATTTTTAAATTGAGAGGAATGCACATTTACATTTACGATTAGATAGAACTCATATAATAATTGTTATAGTTCTATCCTATTTTTTTTATTTCAGTTCTTTGATAATAATCACAAAAATTATATACTCACGATATC
>PYAF01000487.1:232986-260783 GCA_007407185.1 Glycine tomentella | reverse complement strand
TATTAGTTTAGTTTTAATTTCTTATATAAATTGGACAGAATATATCTCAACTTATCATAATTTTTTATTTAATTCAATAATTATTTGTAGTAGAATTTAATACACGCACTCAAACAAAAATTGCCTTAAATATTAAAAAAAAATTCTATATGATTTCATCTTTAAAAAAGGCACATTTTCTCACATGCAAATGAGATTTTGCAGTTTCTTCCAATCATTTTATGAATTAAGCATACTTGATCTTTGAATAAACATTTAATTTAAGAGGTGTTTAGTGTAAGAAAAGTATTTAGTTTTTCATAAATCTGACGAAGTTGAAAATGCTTATTTTTTGTATTTGATTTATTATTTAAAAATAACATGGTATTTACACAAAACATTATTCTTCAGGAATTTTTTAAAGTTTCATTTGCTATATTAAATTTTAAAATTTTCATTTTAACCTTTATATTTAAAAAAAAAACTTATTTTGATCATTTATATTCTTAAAAGTTTTATTTTGATCATTTCTTCTTATTTCGTTTGCAAACATTAAATAATTAATTTCAAATAGTGATAACTAAAACGTCAATATCTTTAAAATACATTCCATCACACCTACTTCTTCAACTTCTATCATCTTATGCAAATTCTATAATCACCACAATAGAATACTAAAATTATCGTTCACTCATATCCGCAACCTCCGCAGCATTACATCCATCATCAACAAACAACTCAGATTCACAATTTTCATCCACCAAACAACATCAATGTGTCACCCCATAGGTACACCATTACCCACCACCAACATAAATCAGATACATTGGATCTCGATAGTGATGATAAGCTTTGGATTTAATTTTACAATGGTGATTTTGGATCTTACTTCAGTTTTTAGCCGCCACTATTTAAAATTTTAAAAATTAACACAATACTAATGTTTGCTAATTAATGAAAATCAGAATAAATTATCAAAATGAAACTTTCGAAAACATAAAAGATCAAAATAAAACTATCGAAAACATAAAAAATCAAAATAAATTTTTTAAAACTTAATGTAGCAAAATAAAACTTTTGAAAACATAAAGGAACAAAATGAGAAGCTTTCAAAAATATAAATGACCAAAATGAAACTTTTAAAACTTAATGTACCAAAGTAAAATAACACTAAACATAATAGATCAAAATTGACATTTAACCTTTCAAGAACTCTATTTTATCTTGATATCAAATTCTAATAAAGAATATTTTAGAAATAATCTTATATTTTATTTTATATTAATACAATTAAATGATTTTAACTCATTTTTTTAATGAGAGTGAAAGTAATTATTTTTGTTTATATAAATTCATAGTACTATTCAGAGTCATAAAGAAGCCTCTGGAGCAGGAGACATTTCCGAATTAATTAGATCATGATTAATTAAATTTAATCACATAATGTTGTTCGACTTTCAATTCTGATAATCAGACCCCGGGTCACCTGGTCATGGGCGAAAGGTTGTATTTATTATTTGTGGAAGATATGGCCTTTGACTATTCCAAATTCCCACGATGACAAATGCAACTTATTCAGTTCAATGCCACTTCCTGAGAAAATTAATCTTTAGTGAATAATAGTATAGGAAATAACTCAAATGTTTTCCCTGTTTCCAGCATAATTCTTTCTAGTGGTTCTAAGCAAAACATAGACAAGGAGTCAGTCATTTGTTTCTTACACTCTTATTAATTATGTATCTTGTATCTTTTGTTGTATTTTGAAAAGTTTAATCCAAAATAAAAATTTGAATTTTAGCATGGATTTTTGAGAATACGATGAAAGATGTAGAATGCAATAGTAGAAGTGCGGTAGCCGGTTATTCTTTATTCAATTCTGCTCCTACGAAGGGCCTCCTAGTAGCGTGAAGGAACAATGGGCTAGCAGCTAGCAAAAAGAGCAATGGTTTCAACAAAAACAAAAACCTACAAGAGCTATTGCTAGTGGGCTGTTGTTTCCTGTACCAAAATATTGCTTCCTGCACCATTTTTGGCTTCCTAAACCTTTTACATTTTGCATTAGCCAGTCCAAAAGATTAAAAATAAAAATTCAGCAAGAAATGGGTGAAAAGTTAAACATGTCTCGCATAACTCAACCATTAGTCCAATAATATTTATACAAGACCAGATGTAATAATAAAAAATTAACAATTAGAGAATGAGTAGCAATAAATTAGGAATATAAAAAATTAATAATTAATATATTTGAAAATAAGTTTATATTTTTTATAATTAGTAAAAAAATACTCATTTATTTTTTATATACAAGACCAGATGTAATAATATGTTTTATTACTCATTTATTATGGGTCAGATTGTTTAAACTTAAAAAAATATTCTAAAAGAAGTAATTTTTTAAGACAATAATGTCAAAAAGTAAAAAAAAAAAAAAAAAAGCTGTTTAATTTATTTAAATAAGTGCTTTTTTTTAAAAAAAACAAACGTGCGTATATCACACCAACAGTCATTATAGGGTAATATGAAGTGCGATATGTTTATATTGATTGAATGTTTTTAAAAAAAAAAAAAGTTACTAAGATTGATACTAATAAAAATATTAAAGGGATTAAAACTAAATTTATTCATATTTACAACTGTTGAATGCTTATTTTCCCAAATAAATCTCCAGCTGGGTCTCATGTTGATAAATGTATGGTCAAACAATTGATGAAAACCCCATCAAACTGTACTGTTTCCCATGCTCTCCACCACTGTCTCTGCTAAGTCTGGCCCTGACCTATGACAGACTACCGACCTTGGAATATATGTCCAAAACTAAAACAATGTCTACACACAAAAATTAAGCGCAATATTTAAGGCATAAAAGCTTCAATCTACTTGTTCTGATTGAAATATAGTACTATAACTAATTAACTACTAATAGAAATCACGCTGCTCAGTGTCTTTTGAAATAGTTTTTGACTTCATGTTATTTGTCATTGACACCACTTTTTCAATATTTAAGCTATCCCCTCCGTCCTAAAATATCACAGTTTCATACTTTTTAAAAAAAAAATAATAATATTTTCATTTTTAATAAGATATTTAAATATTTATTTCAATTATATTTTTAATAAATAGTACTATATTGTTAAAATTAAGAGAGAAAAGAAGGACATTTTAGCAAAATTATTCTTTAATCTATGTTAATTTTCCTGAAATACTTACTTTATTGTTCTATGTAAAAACTTTAAACACCATTTATTTTGGAATTCAAAGAGTAATTTTGATAAATATCTCCTCTCGACTTATATATAAACAAAAAAATTATATTGTATTTTAAACTTAAATATAAATAAATTTAATTAATTTCACCTTTATTTAATGATATCATTTCTAAAATATCATTCATTTAATTACAACTTTTTTTATTCATGATAAAAGATATTTTAAAATAATTTTATATTTTACTTGAAATTAATAAAATTAAATACTTTTAATTAATTTTTTTAATTAGTATAAAATTAATTATTTTTACTTATATATATGGCATTTTAGTCAAATTGTTCTTTAATCTATGTTAATTTTCTTGAAATACTTACTATTGTTCTATGTAAAAACATTAAACTCTAGTTATTTTGGAAACCAAAGAGTAGTTATGATAACTTCCACTCGACTTATATATAAACAAAACAGTTATATTATATTTTAGATTTAAATATAAGTAAATTTAATTAATTTTATCTTTATTTAATGATATTATTTCTAAAATATCATTCATTTAATTATAATTTTTTTATTTATGATGAAAAATATTTTATAAAAAAATTATATTTTACTTGAAATTAGTAAAATTAAATAATTTTAACTAACTTTTCTGATTAGTATAAAATTTGTTATTTTTGCTTTTATATGTATATTCAGAGGGAGTATGGTTCTAAACTTATATGGCCGGATACAAATGGAAAATGCCACTATTTTGAATTAAAACAAATTGCACGTGGATACAGAAAATAGAAGGACATGGTTAACCAAAATTATACCAATGAGGGCTACACAATTGTGAAAGGGTTACATGGAGATTGAAGAGAGTGGGTGGTGGCTGTCCAAGGTTGTTAATGCTTGTTTGTCTCATGCTTCGGCTGTTTCCAATGTTGAGGTCCAACACACCTCACATTTTTCTAACTCTCAAAAAAGCCTGTGAAGCTTCTTACTACAGAACTGTGCACTGTTTTCTGGCCCCATTTTTCCTCACTGGACCCCTCCTCTTTCATCCACAATTCAGATTTACAAAATAAATGTTAGACCAACCAAATAGATTTGCAAAATAAATGCTACTACCTCTATGAATTTTCACTCTTAAAAATTACAAGTAGTATATTAGGGAGATGATTGGGTAAGTTTCTTTAAAAATATTTATAAAAAAATAAAAAAAAATGAGATGAATTTTTCCATAAGTAAAAATAAGTTCTTCGTTAATTAATTTTTAGAAACTCATCAATATAACTTTTCTAAAAGATGAGATAACATTTATAAATTAGCTAATAGAAAACACATTTTAGCTTATAGAAAAGTTATTTCATTTTTTTATTTATTTTCTTCTTCTAGAAGTACTTTTAGAGATGCTTATATCCAAACAGACCTTTGTATCTTTCTTATATCATGACACCTATTTTATAAGTTCTTAAATCAAATAATTATTTTTCTAAAAATTATATGTAATTTTAACAAAATGATAACTTTTCATTTAAACATAATTTATACTTTATCTTATAATTATCTGGTTCGTATTAAAATATAAGACATTAAGACAAGATAATACAATAATATCTTTTGATTTTTTTATATGAAGTGCATTCAATATTGAATAAGATTAAGTTTATTATATTTTTATTTTATATCTAACTTTTATCCTACTCCCATGTCCTATTATGTTCTGATATTTAATGAGTTTTAAATTCTAAACCCTAAATCCTTCATTCTCACAGTCTTAGCCTCTTGGGTCTCATATTTGAAAGTCATGACTTGCATTTTATGTGGAATAAGAAAAAAAAAGTTTTTCAAAAGTAGAAAATAAGGGCAGAAATAATTAACTGGAAAAATAATAATAAAAGAGATATTTTTTTATAGATAAAATAGATCAAGTTCCTTTTTTTAGGAACAAAAAAAATAAAGTTAGTTTTAGTTATTAAGAAAAAATAAAGTATATTAATTAATCGTTGTTATAACATCCTCATTCCTTAACATATACAAATATCAGTAATTATATTCTTAAATTATATATATACAAATATCTAAAAATAATTATCCAAAAGAATTAAAAGCAAGTATTAAGAAATGTATAATAATTCTTATATCTTATTCAATCTTCTGAGCTAAATTTTTTTAATAAATTATTTAAAATTTTATATACGCATATAAGATCTATTTTTTGTGCAATGTTATTTTACATTACTTTGACACTTATTGGTACCTAATTGATCCATCTAGAAATGATAATGAGTAAAGCTTGAATAAGATTACAATACTTATCTTCAAACCTGCATTAAAAAAATGACCACACCCTCCTCTTACATATCGAAATAACGTCTTTAATATGTACTCATACATGTTGGGTATCCATGTACCCCGTCTAGACCTATTTTAATTAAATTGAAATATGGTATTCATAATTGCTATTAATACTAGTATTAATATATGACAAATCAATAAACAAAAAGTTAGTACTGATATAAAATATACTATTTAATTGAATTTGAAAATACTGAAAATAATTTAATTTCCAATTATAAATTATTAGAAAATAATTAGCTTAAAATTTATTTTAATAAATTATAGTTTTATTGGATACTATAAAGTCTACAATATCCACATACTAACGCGTAGCCACATTATCATTTTATAAATAATTATATACTTATACGTAATCATTAAATGAATAAGTGAAATTTATGTTTACTTATCAAATTTAAGACCGATTGTCATCCCTAAAATCCGGTCACTTTTTCATTTGAAAAAATATATTAAAATTTTACAATAAAAAAAAATGAGGGGAGAGATCAGATCCAGCCTTAGTCCCTTAATAATTGAATCCATCCTTGCCTATGAGGCTATTTCATTAAAAGTGTATGTCTTTTGTAAGTTAAAAGTGTATTTTGAATTACTCAATATTTAAAGGAATAAATATTAAAAGGATTTTGTGTAGTATGTTTGTCTCTCATTCTCATATTATCTTTTAGAAACAATTTTAATTAAAATACTGTTCAACATTAAATATATGAACGCCTCTCAGTAAGTAATTAAACTTTGATTTATCATAAAAAAAATAGACTTTGATTCATCATGTTATAAAATACTACTCTTACACATTATTTAACTCTTATTGGTCTACTCTCCTATTATATATTATTACTATATTGTTGAAGAAGTTTTACTTAGATCATTTTTAGTGGTGTTTATTTAAGTAATTTTTTTTATATGTTAAAGTAGGTATGTTACACTACATTATATTTAATATATTTAAGTAACTCACTCAATTTATTTTAATAATACAGCGTTTAAGTAATTCACATTTTTTTTTACTTTTTATTTATAGTTAATTTTATTTCACTATTAAAATAGTACCTTTTAAGCAATATTTTTTTATAAGCAATCATTTCTTATAGAGTGATGTTAAAATTTAAGCAATTTAAGTAACTCACCTTGCAAGCTAAATTATCTCCAATGGAGAAAAAATAAAAAACAATTCCTTTCTCTTAAATAAAATCCATAATTTAAGCAACCCTGTTAAAGTTACTTTTGAAAAACTCATTCATATAAACTCCAAAAGTGAGTTGTCAAAGTGAAGAAAAAAGAATTAAGAAAAACAAAATAACATATTAGGATACAGTAATATGATAAATAAAAAAAGGGCGACGTAAACGTCTGAATGAGATGTTCCATCATGGGGTATTCGAATTCCCATCGTAAAAGAGCCCACTTTCTATTTTTTTTTTATATTAATACCCACTTTCTATTTAAGTATGTTATATTTAGTTATAATATTAAATATATACCTTTAAGGAATAAATATTTATTTTATTCTCTGAAATGATAAGATTAGTCATTTAATTGTTTTATTTATAAAATATTTACATCAGCTTTTATTTTGCAAAATATAATTTGCTTTAATATTTTTCAATACAAACGATGATAAAAAAAATATAATAATTTTTTTTATAAACTTAAAATTTAAAGTAGATATTTTAATTCCTAAATTTTTTATGATTTTTGTTTTTTTCCTAATTTTTTTTAGTCAGCGTTCATTGACTTTTTTTCATTTTTATTTTGTAATGTGTTTATTTCAAGTCATACAATTTTTTTTCAAAAAATAAGAGTTTGAAAATGTAACATTATCGTATTTGATATAAATTATAAAAAAAAATATTGTTACATAAGATCCACTCCTAAGAATCTATACTACACATGCTTTACCCTCTTTTTATTCCCATATAAAATATTGGGAACCCTATATTTCCATAAGAATAAAAGTTACTTTCAAAATAACTTCTCATTTTTTATATTCTATTTTTTTATTTTTCTTTGTAATTAAATAAATTTAAAATATTTTAAGAAATGATAAGTAATTAACAAACATTTTTGATGAAAATGAATATATCAAAAAATTTACAACAACTCACATATCATGTTGAACCAACAAAAGTTACACTCAAAATTTAATAAATTAAAGCATAAATCCTAAAAAAAATGGAACTAAAAAATAATAAACAGAAAACCTTACTAGTTATATAAATTTTCCTCATGTGAGTCTTTCCAATTTGATCGCTTGACTCACAAAAGTCACAGTCTATCTGCGGACTCACATTGACTCGATTGATTTTGAATATACTACTCAAAATTATTTACTACGCAACAAAATAAAATAACTATTTCATACACAATAATCTACTTTTAAGAAGGATTTTTTATAATTTTTTTTAGTTCTTAATCTAAATTTTAACCAATCAAAATTTCATAACTTTTTATTTGTTGTTACTTTTAATCTTCTTGTTAAATAACAACGATAACTAATAATTTAATAGTAATGTTAACAACACACTAATTTATCATATTACTGAGGAATTTGTTTGGGATAATCAAGAATAATTTTGTTTTCTTTTGTAAATTGTAATTTTAATCTTCTATCAATCAGTCTTGTAATTGAAATTAATTATTTATATTTATCTTGTAATTTTCTTGGTTTATATTTAAAAAATTACGTAAATTAAAAAATTAATGTAAAAAGAATATTTGTCAATTTTATCAATTTTATGATTCCATATTCCTCCACGTGTTAGTTTTTAATTAATAATTTAAAAAATATTACAGTATTTTTATATTTAAAAATTTGTTAGTAAAATTCAAAAGTTAACTTTACTAATTTTTTATAAAAATTTAAAGATTGTTTATATAAAAAAACAGTTTTTTATAATTAAAAAAGGATATTTTCATAAATGAAAGTCCGAAAGCCCCTTGATCTTTGAAAAATGTTATCTGGAAAGTAGACAAGATATTCTTTCGTGCACACGCGTCCTGCAGTGCCGGAAAATTTGCTGATCGCATGGGTCCCATTTACAGGCTGGGATGTGAAATTCAAATTGACCAACTTACACTTACACAGAAACTCCGACCCACGAAGGAAGCCCTATTACTAATACTTGTGGGCTCAACCTATAAAACCTATAACTGATTAACTGTACGGTCTAGAACTCTAAATCATCACACTAAACAAAATTTGCTTGGACCCATTACAATCAATTAAATTGAAAAAAATAATTAAATAATACTTTTTAATAAATAATTATTAATTTAGGATTGTTTTGAAATTTATGTTTTTGAGATAGTCAGACACGTCTAAAATAAGTGTGACTACATAGGAGGTGTCATGTCCAGATTGAGTGTGGCACAGGGGGTGTCATGCCTAAATTAGGCATATTTTCTCGTTGCGACACATGTCACACATACATGAATTTCGAGTAATATTGTTTATATAAACTTTAAATGATTATAACTTCTAATAGAAATGTCCGATGAATGCGTACGATATATCAAAACGCTCGAAATTCAGAGAGAACCTTGGGCATATTCCCGAAGGAGATTTGCTCCACTATTTTTTCCAAAATACGCTTCCAAGCACCTCAAAATTAAGATTTAAGATTCAATCATCTAAAAAATTTGTTTTTTTTTCTATTTTTTAATCATTTAATTAGTTAATTTAATGCTATTTTTATTTTTTAATTATTATTCTTAATTTTAAGCGTTTTGACATTGTACGCCTCAATCCGACATTTTTATCAAAAGTTATGACCATTTGAAGTTTATATAATCAAATATCACTCAAAATTCATGCATGCATGATACGTGTCGTAACAAGAGAAACACGTCCAATTTGGACACAGTTACGTCTATTTTAGATGTGTCTGACTGACTCATAAATGTAAATAATTTCAAAATGGTCTCAAATTAATAATTTTTTATTAAAAAATATTATATTAATTTTTATTAAAAAATATTATATTAATTTTTATTAAAAAATATTATATTAATTTTTATTAAAAAATATTATATTAATTTTTTTTTCCAAATTAAACTTGCCATGCTCTATGTAGTATTTCCAAGGAGAACCTACTAATATTTTTGTGTAGCCCCTAAGCTTTTAGATATTCTTCTTTTTGGCTTATTCTGAAAAACTAAACTTACATTTTGCTTCTCTAATTGAATGAATTGGTACTCTGGTTGAGGATATGCCTCGGTGCATGCACAGAACTCTGAAGTCCAGAGGAAACGAATATTTTCATATCAAAGTTTTACCTGAACCTGTGATTTCAAGTGAGATGCAGATTGGAAATTTAGAATTAATGTGTTAGAGGCAAATCCCCATCGGAATATTTGGAAGAATTTACTTCAGTTTAAGAAACCAAATTTCTAAATCATTATTGCATTCAGTATAGATTATTTGATACTCCTATAAAAACAAACATTACAAAAAGGTCATTTTCTAAGCTAGCATTTATAACTTCACAGTGAACAAATTTAATGACAATAAAAGATTAAAACGAAAACTATGAACATGATGGATAAGAAAGAGAGAAAAAACCCTAAGGTCAACCATAACGAAAATCTTTGTCATTACCCGGAAAATAGTCTCTCCCCGTCCCGTGCTGTGTGTATTGGGTTATTATTCAATTATTACGAGGATAAACGTAGTCCAAAGTCCTAAGGTCTCGTTATTCTCAACGGCACCTTTTTGGTTCCTTGTTTGTTCCCCCCTACCTACAAACCTATGAGTCTATGACTATATAGCCCATAGACCATTGTCCTACAACTATACTATTACTAGGACGTGATGTGAATGATTTGATGCAAGTGTATATGACCCTCCTACACCCATTTCTTCTTTCCCTTGCCATTTGTCAAATCATATCTCTCTTTGACCCTACCACCACTACATTTCCCACTCATATCATATATTTTCCCTCCAATCTCTCTCTTTTCGTATGCATTACGTGGCACTAATCTGTCATACCCACGTCACCCTCTTCAAGCTCAGTAGTAATCACAGTAATAAGCACGAGACGTACCTGTACACCTCTTCCCTCACCAATTATCCCCGATGATTCAATATCCAACTGCGGGGCCCACTTGTCGGATACTACGTGGCTCAGCCCCGCTGGTCCCTTTGGCCCAATCACACCAATTCCATTTTCTAAATTACGACCATGTTGTCCTTTCAAGCCCAATATCTCTAAAATTACCCCAAACACGTCATAACACAAGCATTTTATGTGGCACAAAATAATTTTAGCCTTCATCAGTTTCTCTGACCGATGCCATACTTTCAAGAACAGGAATGCCACATACATCGTTTAATCGTTGCAATATCGAACCAAACAACTCGTTAGATTCACGCAATTATTAATTTATACGAACATCATTCAATTCAATAACACATAACAAAAAAGTTAAAAATTATGCAACAACAATAATAAATTAAAAATTGATAAAGTTACCTTCGCCGAATCAACCAAGACTACCCAAATCTTGACCTTGGTCTTTCATATAATCAAGATATAAATTATAATGATAAATACAATTCAAAAACCACAGAGTAAACCTCTTTCTCCCTGACAAAAGATACCCAAGAAAAGGAGACATTTATATGTTATATTGTGACTGTAATTATTATAAATATATGAATATACGAATTATATGATGCCGGGAATGAAGTGAAGTTCCGGTCTTGCATCTACCGCTGCGGTGCATCCGAAGCAGAGGATCGAAGCCGTTTATTGGGCGGCTCGGCTTGTTCCTCGGCTGAGCCAGCAAAATTCGTCTCGGAAGGTGTGTCGCAGCTCCCACAAGTGGCGGCGTCGAGCACGCCGACGGGGCTGGTCGGCGCCGCCGCCTCGGTTATTCTGACTTTAATGGATGCGGGACACGTGTCCACCACGTACTCCTCCATTAGTTGGTGACAGCATCTCACCATTTCCTGTCCCCGAAGAACAAAGATTCATTTGCCAAAATAATAATTCTAACAACAATAAACATACAAACAAAAACCAACTTATCATCAACCAACACTGTGACACACAGCTTTCCACGCTTCTTAAACCTTCCAATAATTATTATTATTAAACCAAACCAAATCAAATTACTTCAACCACACTAATTATCGAATTAAGAAAATAAACATTTACTTAGCTTACATTGTTTAGTCTGTCATGAAAACTCAGCGGAAATCGGCCGTTGGCGGAGCACTGCACGGCGGCGGCTGCGACGGTGGACGGCGCAAATCCCAAGAAGTTAATGACTGGCCGAATGAAAACACATGAGATAAACGACGATAGAAGGAGAAGGGCATGTGGTTTGGAGAAGTAGAAGGTAAGCACTTACCACGAGTGGTGCTGAGAATGAGGTTTGAGGCAGTGGTGATGGATTGGGAAGAGGAAGAAGGGAGCTTGGAGATGAAATAATGAAGATAATCGAAGGGGGTGACAGAGCGGAGTCTCCATTTGAGGATAGACATAAGGCATAGTTCCATTCTCTGAACCGTTTTGGGGTCGAAGACGAACTTGGGCTGAAACAATTGAAGGTCCAGTAAGAAAGGCACATGGGACTCCTCCATTTTCGCTGCTAGAGACAAACATGCCACTGATAGCAGCTGAAATGCCCACCCACCACTTTCTTGCTGCCACCAGATATTAATTAATAATTAAATAATTAAGTATTACAGAGTCTGTCTTTATGCCTCAAAAGCGATACATTTAACGGGGGAAAGTAAGATACCGGAAGAGAACATCGAGAGAGAAAACGGTCCAAATAGTTGACGGAGAGAAACGCCGTGACTGGGGAAAACTCGTAGAATGCGTGGACCTGCATTGCCAACACTGAAAACATCAAACATTGGTTCATGCAAAAGGACTTTCTGCGTTTACGTCACAGATCGCGTGGGTTACCTTTAAGATCCAGTTCACGGCGTCCAAGCGGGCGGTGACGTCCACGGAGCGGTCGCGGCAGCGGCGGAGGTAGTCCTTTTCCGGCATGTGGTGGGGCTCAGCGTCGAGGAGTCCGGCGATGGCTGCCTCGTCGGAATCCGGGAAGGGGGACGGCGGAGGGTGGTGGTCGGAGGTGACTTCGCTGGCGTCTTCGGTGCAGAGGAAGGGAGGGTCCGGCGAGAGAGGCATTGTTGAGGAGGAGGGCATTGTTGGTGTTGGGTCATGGCTGGGTTCTTATGGATTTGTGTTTGACATATTAAAAGTGGTGTCTTTGCTTTGCTTTCTCTCTCTCTCTCTTCGCTTTCTGTCTCTGAAGTTTTCTTTTTTGTCTGTTTGTTTGGTTGCTCGCGCTCTCTCTCTCTCTCTCTTTTTTTGGGTTTGTGCGTGTGAAGTTGCAGAGAGAGTGGGAAACAGTTTCGTTTCTTATTTGCTTGTGGTTTTCTTTTGCTATTTTGCAGAAACGAGTTGTCAAGCATAGACAAGACAGAGGAGAGAGGATGGCTGAGTGTATGCAATGTATTAATGGCAGTGCACATTAACATATGCGGTGGGGGTGGTGATTTATCTGTCGCTACTCACTGGTTTATTCAACCTTTTCACAGCTATATTTATTGTCACAAATACTAACCACTATACTATAGTCTTCATAATCTATTTCCTTTTAACCTATGTTTATGATATAACTTGTAATCTATTTTTTATTGTTCATTATTTAACCAACGTTCTTGAATTTCATACACTGAGAAGATTCTTTCACTTTTATATACGGCGTATTGTTTGCGAATATAACTATGCTTCTCATGAATGATTCGTCCAACATTTTCAATTTTCCTATTCCAAGACGTAGAGTGTGATTGGATTCGCATTAGATTATTTAAAATCATATTGAAATATTATTTAATATGATTTTGGATAAATATTTATAGGTTTAATTTTATATTAAAGAATTAAGTCTAGATCTAAAATTAATTTAATTTGAAACAATTGTATCTATAATAACTAAATAGAAATGTTAGCAACAGTGACACTCTCTTTCTGATTTTCTTTATCATTTGATGACTTAAAATTTATTAAAAATTATCAATTTTGATGAGTATCATATTTAAATTAGGAAAAATAATTATTAAATGAGACTTGAATTTCACTAAAATTATTTATTTTTAAAATATGTCAACCAATCAAAAAATATATTAGAAAGAGAGTGTTAAAAAAATATCCTTAGTATTTCTCATAAAACAATGATTTTAAGTTGTTAATGTGGGTAAACACAAATAGCAAAAGGATCTTTGTCTTTATGAATGTGACTTGATTTCCATGAACACTACTAAAATTTTCTAATGGGTGAATAATCCTTCTGATAGGAAAATTTCCTTAAAGACCAAAAAGTTACTTAGATAGTTGTAATTAAGACAAATTGTTTGCATTTTATACCTTTACAATAATCTTTTAGATAAATTTTTACTAATAGTTTCAACACGACATATTTGGGTGGGGGTATCACCTTGTCCTGTCACTTTGTTTTAGAAAATAAAAATAAAAAAATAGACTCTTTCAGTTTTCTTGACATATGAGATACTTTCGCGAGTGTGAATGATACAACATAACATAAAACAACATAAAAATTGGAATGCTAAACATTGGAATGCTAAATAAAACAACTCATGAGGTCCACAATTATTACCAAGACTTCATTTGTTACACCAGATTATGGATGAGCGAATTAAGAGGAAAGAAGAGTTAAAAAATATCCTCTTATTTATATTACATTTTATTATTTATTTAAATTAAAACATAAAAATTATGCATATTTATTATTATATAGACAATTAAGAAAGAATATTTTTTCTTTCCTCATTTTTTCATATACCAAACAACCTAAAAAATCATTTTACTTTTTATTCATTTTCCTTCCTTTCTTTTTCTTTTCTTTCGTTTTTTCCCTAAACTAAACATACTATAAAAGAACATTATTCAATAATGCATAACAAGTTTTTTTTTTGTTTCTTTCTAAAAAAAAGTATCTTTATAACCATAAATCATGAGAGTAATATCTGGAAGTGTAAAAATTACCAAAACAAGTTTTAAATATTTCAATAAAATCTTCTTCTTACACAAAATTGAGATATTAAACCTCTCTTAATATTTTTTAAAAATTCAACTATTTTATCGATTGTGTTATATCTTGTTGGTAGTACACAACAAGTTAAAATTATGCAATTTACGGTGAAAAAATAATTTACCTGTTAATGATCATTTAGTTTAAAATAGCTAATCAAAATTGGATACTTGTTCATTTTCTCGTCACACGTATAGTTATTTTTTATTTGACCATTATTAATTTGTGTCTAATTTTTAATTCTAACATTGTCTAGAAATTTCCATAGACTGTAAAAAAAATGAAGTTTTCACATCATTAATGAAAGGTCAAATAAAAAAATAAGTTTATTTGCGTAAATAAAAACACATTTAAGCCTTATATCTATCAAATACATTTGATATCTTACAAATAGTTGGTACAAACTATTAGTGCCTATTTTATATATCAAAGACTTTTTTTCTGATGGTTGAGTGTTGACTTTAATATTTTCTGAATATAAAATTATTTTATATTATTGATGAATATTATTAACATTTCATACAATAAATTTTTCACATTAACACTCCGTAGAAACTTAAATGATTGTTGTTTTTCATGTGAGTATATATGACAGCACGGGATCGTGATTCCCGCATGACAATGGCTGCTGCCATATGGACCCGCTTAGTCTTGGCCTGGGCATGCCTAAATAAGCCTATTAGAAAGCCATATATATTTCAAGTCCAATTTCACCACACAAATTTCAATACTTCAATTTAGTCCTTTGATTTATCGTCTTCATACATCATTATCATCTCCTCTCATGTGTTTACCACTTTGAGCTTGGACCCGATTGCAGGCTTGAAGCCTACAAGACACTACATTCACATCCTCACAGCCCAAGCAGGTTTTCTTAATAAAACATGAGGCCCAATTGAAATAATTTAGCAAAGTCTAATAAGTGGACTATGGTCTTGTAGTATGTAGATATTCTTACTACAGAGAATATTCTACTTCCAAGTCATGGATGTGTAAGACAAGAACTTAACATGCAAGTTGGTATTGCTATAAACTGCAACACAATTCCTGTAATATCTTCTATACATATTTCTATAGAGATACGATGATATGTTGTAATATATTCATATTATAGCAATTTGTGTAAGCACTTTTGAGACATTGTCTTGAGAATGATATATTTTCTCTTGTTCATATTAAAATGGAAGTGCTCTCAATGTGAGGGTAAATATCTGCCCAGGTTTAAAGGGAGTGAATAGAAAGTTTTCGGTCTAGAATCCTGGTTGAAGGTCCTGAATTTTTGGCACCACTGTCTCCCACTGTCTCGGCGAGTTGATCTCTCTCCACGACTCAGTTAAATCCAAGAATTAAGCAACTATGATTGCCACTGCTGATGGGGATGAGAAAATTGCTTGCACTATGTTGTTGAACTGCAAAAGGAGAGTTACAATGAGCCATAAGAACCAAAGAAAATATAGCTATAGTAAAACTAAAATCATAAGAATCAAGGTAACTTTGTCAGGTAGTGTATACAAACCCATGTGGAGCCAGTATGAACAGGGCCATGTTCGTTGAAATACTTTGGAACAGATAAACCGATGCCGAGAGAAACACCAAGGATGAACATTGACCTATAACGGTTTCGATTGCAGAACTGAAGATAGCCAAGGCCAGAGGATGCTTCTCATCATGGAAGAAACATTATAGTCAAAGTTAGAAGTAATTCAGGAAGAAAACATGAAATTAGCACGAGTCAAATGGAACTACATTTTGCATGTCTAGTTTCATGGCAGTCTGTAGTCAACTTGTCTGTTTTTGGTTAGCTCATTAACTTGTTAGTTATCATAAAATGCTCATACACATAAAGACTGTAGAATTGTTTTCCCTAATTGACATTGCAATATTTTCAGTGCATCTGACCACATAAGATATAAATCACACACGTACCTACGAAGGAAAAGAGAATGCAACAAATAGCAGCTACAATTGACAAAGGTATTGAAGCAAAAAATGCTTCAAATTTCCTGGCAGAGAAGCACAAACATGAATGCTCAAGTAAAAAACATTAGGCGGAAAAAATAACACATGTAAAGCTAGATAAGTTTGACTTCTCATCACTTAGGCTATATTTGAATTGATGAAAGGGATGAGACAAAGGAGATCGAATGGAATGAAATATATACCATCTATTCCATCAAATACCTCTATTTTTTTTCTAAGGTAAAGGAAGAAATTACTGTTTGTTAATTTCCTAACTATTCTATTCACTTCTTAAGTAAGGAAATGAAAACTCTTTCCATTCCATCATAAACTATTCAAACAATGTTACGATATCCATTTCATTCCATTCCACACGTTGTTAGATATCCAAATAAAGCCTTAGAGGAATGAACAAATTGTCCAAAGCACCTATAAAGTAAGACACGTGTTTAGCTTTCACTGATACGTCTGAGTATTTAGAAATTGGAATAAGTCGTCGCAACACCTAATATAGAGAAGAAAAGCATGAATCCAGAAGATATTTGAATGACTCTGCGACTTCCTATTCGTGTTAGACCCAAAAGTCCTGCATTTTCACTTAATTTCAAGGAAATAAAGGAAAAGACAATTAGATAATATCTTTGATATATTGGTAAAAGAAAATTTTCCAAGGTTCATACATTTAATAGAAGGCAATTAGGCAACCATATTGTTCATATATTGGGTCAAACAGGAATGTCCTACGTCAACCACTGGTTAGCAAGATTTTCTTAGGCAGCAAAAGTCTTAATATCGTCATAAAGCAAATTTAAAGATAACATTGATTGAGTGAATAGAAACAACTCATCTTATGCTTAGAACCAGAACAACTCAGATCCTTAGCCTAAGTATAATAGCTAATAAGATGATTTTTTTAAAGGTAGCAAAATGTACACTGATGCAGTGGATCAAGTTCCTGTGCCAAAAAAGCCATCCAAAAGAGTAGCCATGCCCTGAAATCGTCAAACTTTGACGTATAAGTCTAAATGTTTAGAAGTAATTGCACGTACAAATGTAAGTAATCACATAGTACCAGCCAGCCAACACCACGACCAAGCACAGATGGTGGAATAGGGGTTGCTTTGCTTAATCTTGATGCTGCAATGAATGTCCCTGTTGACTGCATGTCCTCAAAGAATGAAAAGGGCAAAACTTACATCAAAGTACATCCAAATAAAAAGAACTTTAATTATATACCTTTTATTTAGAAGTTGTCAAATTACAAGATAATAATTATAAAAGAAAGACCAAGGGAAATTCACAGAATTTTCAAATGTATAGTTCACAAAGTCATACTGATCAAGTACACATTGTCATGTGCAAAATATTACAAGCAGCGCATTAGCCTTTGTAATTATTTAATTAAAAAAATACAACAACCATCCCCACAAGTTTTGTCTACATTTAAAATAAAAAATAAAAAAAAGCAAACCTCTACAATTGCAACAAGAGAAGCAGCAACAATAACAAAAATATCACCAGCATTGAAAGAAGGGGGTCCCCATTGAAATGGATATGGAACTCTTATCCTGCTTAAATGGAGTGATATATTGAAGAATACCAGCTTTAGATGACCATCTACATTACCATCAGCAAATGACCAATCATCCATGTGTGTGTGTGCATTTTATAAGAGGTGCTGAGAACACATTCAGCTCCTCGCCATAGTTGTAAACATTAGCTTGATACTTCAAAGCCTTAGATGTATATCATCATCTATTACATCACAAAATATAATATATGCCTTTGGAAGCACTACATGATTCTTAATAATACAAGCAAGCTACTTAAGATTGACCAAGGAGCAGCACTAATTAACCCAGATCGATCGGTACGGCAACTTGATTGAGTTATAGATGATTCTTTTTTGTATGCACCTGCTGCAGTCAAAATTTCAGCTAATGCCCACGCAATTCCAATTGAGATTATGATTGCAAATCGACCAACTCCTCTTGATTTCATTTTCAGGCATTGGGGAATGTACTGCAAGGCCATTCATTTAACATAAGTAGAAATACCATTTAAATTTTGTTTTTTTTTTTTTTATATATAATATACACTGATAACAAGGGTAAATGACTTTTTACATTACCTCTAGTTTAGTATTCTTAAATTTTATTCAAGAGTCGGCCAAACCAAGTGAAATTATGCATAGAGCAATGTCCAGAAGAATCATATATATATTTTTTATTTGGATCATAGATATCCTCTATAGGAGACAATCTTATTCAAGCCAACAACATGCACAACATGGTGGAGGTAGCTCTTCCATCATGATTTTTTTTTTTTTCATACACAAGACTTGAACTTGAGAACTTGCTTAAGAAAATTCAAACATATACCACTTGAACCAACAGTTGGTAGAAGCATATATATTAAATAGCAAGGAATTTGGATCATATATTTAAAAAATTAGAGCTTATACTTTTTGCCTCAGTATTTGGTAAAGAAAGCAACATACCTGGGACACGATGACAAGGATAAGAAATGACCGGAGACCAATATCAATGCAATCTACCCATCTACAAGAATCAAAAAACAATTGTTAAACAACTAATAATCAGATGAAAGAGATATGTTACCAATATGCATAAGAAAGGAGCAATGCATGTACTCTTGGAAATGCTAATAGGAAGAGTACTAGGCCAGTAAGAGTGACAAGGGGAACCACACTAAGGGGGCTGAGGCACCTGCAAAATCAGTATATAATATATAGTTAATAACTTAATATTAGTGCATTTTTCTATTCTAAAATAAAGCTGATTTTTTCAAAGAAGCAAATTCTATAACGATCAAAAGAGATTCTGTACTCAAGCATGTACATTACCTGGCAAAAATCCTTCCAAAGCCAAAAAAGCCAATACTGATTTGAAAGACCCATGCAGTAATATGTGCCCTCTGTATGGCTCTCATGGAATGTATAAATTTCTATATAAAAAAAAAAATCCAACCAAGAAAAAAAATTATATTAGTGACATGCACTATCACTTTTATCTCCAAAACTGCTAATAAAAACTAGTCCTTTTCCAAGTAAACTCTTTTACTTCTTATTTCCCAGTGAAAATGAAACAAAAATCTTTTGGAAACAGCACCTGATGTGGATCTTCAAACACAATCATCCTTTTGGAAACAGCAACGACGGACATAGCAGGAATGAGGAAAGTATAGATGCTCCAACAACCACTGGAAGACGTGTTCCAAACCATGTCTGCAGCAGTGTGTTAATGGCCGCAACAAAAAGTAGAGTCTCTATCCACTACAAGAAAAATGACCTATACCTACGGACAAAAATTGTCACTATAAGTAAAAAATTTGTAGGTAAAAGTATGATAAACTTTGTCCTACGGACATTTCTTTTGTCAAATTTGAGGGGGTGTATTGTAACGGTTATTTGTCCGTATGTACAAGTTTTACCTATGGACATATCTTTACCTATGATTATATTTGTCTGTCACTATAGTTAGTACTTACAATTTATTCTAGGTGTAGGTAAAGGTCATTAACTTATATCTACAACCTCTAACTATAGGTAAAAGTCATTAACGTATACCTATAACAGCTAACTATAGATAAAAGTTATTAATGTATACCTACAACCTCTAACTGTAGGTAAAAGTCACTATCATATACCTACAACATCCAACCATAAGTAAAAGTCATATAATAATGAAAATATCCTCACAATATCCATGGAATATGGTACCTGCCCAATATATGAGTTGCATACAAAACCAGTACCATACAATAATTGTTGTCTAATGAGCCATATGTTTAAAAGGATTTTTTATTCTTCTTTTAGCTAGTATATATAATCGATCAATTAGTACAAAGGCAGGATCCAAGACCATATTTAAATTCTATAAGCTGAAATAATTCTCTCTGCATACCTCAGACACTATAATCCAGGGGATTGGTTCAATGCCTAGAGAAAATCCAATGACCAAAGCCTGAAAAACACTTAATCAAATTGACAAGTACTGAGCACGAAAAAAAAACATGCTGAATCAATAAAATCATACCAGAAGCAGAATCCATGAAAGGAATAAATTGACATTGATTAACATTTCACATAAATAGGAAACAGTAATGAGTCTCCTAGCATTGCTTTCATTGGACAAGATATGTTTGATGTATACATTCAATATGATTGAACTATGATCAAAATCAAATAACTAACTATTAAATATTTTTGTTTGTTTACATATTATAGAGATTCAAACCTAGTTGCAGCTTTCACAATGGTGGCAAGGACTTCCCAAAAGCAAGCAGTAGACAAGATGGCTTCAGCTTATGATAGACTAAAACAGTTTGAACCCTAGACACAGAAATTGTAGAGAGGTGCATTAAGATACAAAATTTGTGTTATTCAATTAATTGTTCGATACAAGTTATGCAACAACTTCACTCCAACATTTGTTTATATAAGAGGGCTTCGAGAGTGAGAAAACCAAAGCTTATGTGTCTCTTGGCTTGTGGAGGGTGTCAATCAGCATGATGAAGAAGAAACAATGATCTTTTAAAAATTTAATCAATTTTTTTTAATTAATCAAATTAAATAAATAATTGAAGGGTTATTCTAAATTTAATATGGTTAGTGTATTTATTTTCAGTTTTCGTATAAACATAATTATTAATCCAAAAAAAATTAATATCACAATTTTTAACATTTCCTTTCTTCCTCGAGAAAAAAACCAGCTTTCCAAGACTCTCTATTATTAAGTTAAATTTTATGTAGACTCTACTAATAAAATTGAGCCCAAATTATTGAATAGAGTCACTATGAGATTTAACCCAATGATGAAAAGGGAAACAAAAAAATTATTTGACAAGCTTTTAATTACCTGGTAGTTAACGTGGAAAGTGGTATGGTTTCTTTTAATTTTCCGAGTGAGTATTCATGGCTTCCAACCATGTTAATACTTGATTTTTTTTATGCGGTTGATATTTCATGGCTTCCAAGCATGTATTCATGGCTTACAAAAAAAAAAAAGTGTTAATCGATAAATTCATTCCTGAATATTTTGCTTCTACCATTCATCTTGGTGTGTAAGTTCCAAAGAGAGCCAAGCTTCATGAATTTAAATTCACTGCAAAAAGATGCACCTCTCTAGCATTGAAGTTTTATTGAAGAGTGTTAGCTGCACCTCTCTGAGATGTTTGGATAACTGCCCAAGAAAAAGAAAAAAAAGCTTAATTGTCCATGCTTGTTGATGTCTGCAACAATTTTTTTTGAAAAATTCTTAAGTCAAACTGTAATTTATTTATTGGCAAAAGCAAGTTAAATAAAATGCTCAAAAATATGAGCCTTGAGCAACTAATAAACCGTCAAACCAAAGGTAGTCAAATTACTTGTTTGAATTGAAATTCAACAATCTTATATAATCGACTCAAATAATGCTATATACCATAAATAAGCTAAAAGCATATTATCAAGACATGTAGCAATTGCATCGCATAGCTTGAGTTACAACTATCAAAACTGAATGATGTTCTACTTGTCTCAAGATGTACAGCAGATATTTATAACTACCTCTCGAAATAAAGCATTAATTTGCTTCATGTCCTTGTCAGACAAGTCTAGGAAGACCTGAGAATCAATTACCAAACAAAACAATAATCAAATCTAAAGTTCCATCAACAATGAGTGTAAAAAAGTGAGCAGAACATAAAATGTTGCAAAGAACAAATGGTGATAAATATATACACTTGTTAAGCCTGTGATTCATCACTGTTGCCTTGATCAAGTTGTGCAACTCTTCATGGTTACTTGCACCTTGATAAACTCCAAAAACTCCCTGGAAGATCCATGTGACAATGGTAGGATGGAAACTCATCCATAAACAGCAAAAGAAAAACTGGCTAATCAAAAGAGTTTTATCAGTAATGAAGAGATGACTTACACCCATGCAGTACCGGTTACCATATTCATGAACGTTCCGATATACATCAGGATACAAAGCTTCCAACTAGAGCACAATTTCAATCAGATTATTATAATTTATATTCCAATAATGTAACATTAACGAGGTATTAAACCTAAATAGACAGAAAAAGAAAGTTACCTGCAGGAACCAGTTCTCTTTACTTGTAGCATGAAAGAGAATATTGCCTATGGCAAAGATGGTACAACTAATGAAGAAATCAGAGCTGCAGCAGAACTTGCTAATGCTGCCAGTTCTCCATCCCCAAATGTCTCAAGGAAAAACGATCGTCTTGAATCGAAAATCGAAGAAAAAATAGTGATTAAGAAAAGAAAGAAGCCCAGTTCTCTATATATCACTTGAGCCTTCTCCTCCTATATGGTTATTATTATTATTTTCAAAAGAAAGAAGAAATTTTAGTGAAACAAAATGACTAAACAAATAGGTATATACACGAAAATGCTATATTAAGAAAAGTAAAAAAATAATAAAAATTATTACATTGTCACCACCCATCAAAGGTACAAGGGTGGAGGAAGCCTGACAATGGTCCCAAGCGCAACCAAGCAATGTAGAAACCCAACACAAATCCCTTCAGCTGCAATGAAACGAAAGCAACAAAAAAAGAAAATGCGTGTTAGTGTGTTAAGTGTTAAGTATGAAAGTTAAGGCAGAAAAAAGGGTTGGCATTAATGTGATATTAATTATACGTACGCCATGAGGGAGAACAGGCAACACAGTAATGAACACCGGGAAGTTGTTGCTTAACGCGATGAAGTTAGAATTCAAACTCATCCATGTTTTCTTTTTCTCCACAACCACAAGAACAAGCTTCCATTGTTTCTATCTCTCTCTCTGGTTATTCTCTATCTTGTTTGTTCATGTTTATAATGTCTTTGATTTCTCTTATAAAGCACTGCAGAGAATCAAGAAACATGATGATGAGTGAGGGTACGAAGCCTGAAATGCTATTATTGTTGGTTTTGGTATGGTGCAGTTTTCAGCTACGTACTGAGGTTTGAGACAGACGACTATCATTTTCTTTTCTGCAGTTGCGGTCATGGCCTATTCTAGCGTTGTTTTTTTAATTTTTCAATATCAGTATAACTTTTATTCCTTTTTACATATTTTAATTAGTAATCTTAGCTAATTCATAATTGGGTATGGCTCATACCGTCAGCGGATACCAGATATGCTGCATGGGCCACTCCCCGGTGAGCGGACGGAGGCCCATGGGAGTCTCTTCCAGAATTTTTTTCCAGAACTTCCGAAACTTTTTTCGAGACTTAATACTTAGTCCATATTAAATGAATCAGGATAAATTATATATGTTATTTTTTTTCCTTTTCTCCTATCTCTACTGGTATGTGATTTCTCAGTATCCAACACATAATAAGCGTGGAGGTTTATTGCTTCTTCGTCTTTTTTGGCATATTCAACATTGAACAGAACATCCTAAGATTTATATTAGTGTTTTGTCATCGTGTTTTTTAATCTGAGCAAATTTTTTCATTTCTCGTCCGTTATTTCATGCTAATTTGTACATCAAATTATTAATCTAACTAGCCAAGCAGTTTCAGGTATTTATCCTGACTATAGATTTATTTATTTATTTATTTATTTATTTATTTATTATTATTATTATTATTATTATTATTATTATTATTATTATCCAAATAAAGTGGTGCATCATGGACTTCTTTTTACAAGGATACTCTGCAGTGATGACTGATGAGGACACCTTAATTGGTTCGTTGTGGTTTGGTAATGATAGCTTACTACTACGGTACAACCACTACATCTTTCTTTTTTGTTTTTTTGCATCATTGGAGCAATTTTCTGTATGTGCTTTGCTAATTTGTACTACTGTGTTTCCAGTGGTCAAATATTGGAAAGGGGCATCATGGTAAGTGTTCCAAATGAAAATGATAAACCCAACACCTCATTTTTAGGCTATATAAGAATAATAAAGATAAATAAATATTTTTAAAATAAAAGAGAAAAAAAGTTAATGGATATAACAATGATATGATTAGAAATAAAGAGAGAAATAAGAAGAAAAATATAATCAAAATGAGTGTATGATAATAATAGTAATAACTCTTAATTTACAAAAGAAAGCTATAGATAACTTGATTAAAAAAGTTTCCGATGACCTTTTGATAAAAGAACTATGTTTCAAAAATTACTTCAATGTTCATATGTATTACAGATGAGGATAAATATATATATAATTTTACAATGTATTTAAAAACAAGAGTTTATATTTAAGATTTTAGTATCTGCATTAAAGTTTTCCTTTAAAAGAAGAAATTGCAGTTTGTAAGACATACATTAATTGTCTATCTTGTTTAATTATCTAATTCACCTCTAATTTTCACGTCTGTACCATCCATCCTTCACAAACAAATAACCAACTAAACATATATAGCCATATTATATATGTCGATTAGCCACAACTTGTAGAGTTTGAAAGTTGATTTTCTGTTATGTTACATAAGAAGTAAAAAAATAAAATTGAAGGAAAGATATAATATCGAATGTGCCCAAAAAGAAATGAAAAGAGAAAGACGTTAAGAAATTAATGGGTTTTAATTTATGACGAAGCAATAGTATAGTTAAGGGTGACAAAGTTATCCGTTTATCAGTGAGATCTATTTTCGGAAAATTCAATCCATTCATCAATTGTTAAAAAAAGTCAGTATTATATTGCTATAAATTGCAACCTTGCTCGAATATCTTTCTTATACATACTTCTGTTTGTGTAGATATTACACACTTTTGATTATCAAGAGAATGATATATTCCCTCTTGTTCATTTTGAAATAGAAGTGCACTCAGAATGATGGGAAAAATCTGTTGAGGTTCAAAGGAAGTGAATAGAAGTCTTCAGTTCTAGTATCCTGGTTGAAGGTCCTGAATTTTTCCCACCAGTGTCTCCCACTGTCTCGGCGAGTTGAGCCCTCTCCACGACTCATAGTTAAATCCAAGAAGTAAGCAACTATGATTGCCACTGTTGCTGGGGATGAGAAAATCACTTGCACTATATTGTTGAACTGCCAAAGGAGAGTTACAATGAACCATAAGAATGAAAAATGGTTGTATCAAAAAAAGAATCGAGGTAACTTTTTTTCAGGTAATATATACAAACCGCGGTGGAGCCTGTATGAACAGGGCCATGTCCGGATAGCAGTACATATTCGTTGAAATATTGTGGAACAGATAAACCCATGAAGAGAGAGAAACCAACGATGAACATTGACCTATAACTGTTTAGATTGCAGAATTGAAGAAAACCAAGGCCAGCTGATGCTGCTCATCATAGAAACACTATAGTTACATTTCAGGAATAATACATGGAATTAGCATGATCCAAATGGAAATACATTTTACATAACTTGTTTGTTTTCACAAAATGCGTATAAAATAAAGATTGTATTGTAGAATTATTTTCCTAACGTTGCATAATTTTCATTGCATCTGACCACATAACTTGTTTGTTCTAACAAAATGCGTATACAAATAAAGATTGTATTTTAGAATTATTTTCCTAACGTTGCATAATTTTCATTGCATCTGACCACATAAATCAGTAAATCACAACATACCTACGTAGGCATATAGAACGCAGTAAATAGCTGCTATAATTGGCAAAGGTATTGAAGCAAGAACTGCTCCAAATTTTCCTGGCAGAGAAGAACAAACCTTAATGCTTACGTAAAAAAAACATCAGCAGAACAAAATAACAAATCTAAAGCTAGATAAGTTTGATTCTCATCACTCAGGCAATGTTTAAATTGAAGGAGAGTGGAATGAAATGACATTAACTGGCTCTGGCAGTGCTTGGACTGTTTAATAGGAGGTATATTTTTCTTTCCATCAAAATACCTCTGTTTTTCTTTCCCCTATTTGGGAGGTATAGGAAGAAATTATCGTTTGTTAATTTCTTACCATTCTATTCACTTCTTAAATAATGAAATTTAAGCTCTTCTCCATTCCATCATAAAATATTCCAACAATGTTATGATATCCATTTCATTATATTCCACCTTTTGTTAGATATCCAAAATAAAGCCTTAGGAATGAACAAATTTGGCAATACACATATGAAGTATGACACATATTTCACTTTCACCACTAAGCGTGAGTGTAAATTTGAAGAAATTGTTGCAAGACCTAATATAGAGAAGAAAAGCATGAATCCAGCTGATATTTGAATGACTCTCCGACTTCCTACTCGTGTTAAACCCAAGAGTCCTGCATTTTCACTTAATGTCAAGGAAATAAAAGAAAAGACAATTAGATAATGTCTTTAATATAAAACTAAAAGAAAAATTTCCAAGGTTCACACATTTAATAGAAGGCAATTAGGCAGCCATATTATTCATATATTGGGTCAATAGGCAACATCTAGATCATCATTTTCAGTCAGAAAAGTCCCTACAACAACCACTGGCTAGCACGATGTCAGTCCAAGGCCAATCACAAACTCTATGTACTGTAAATCAGTTGCTTCTTTATAACCTTCAAAATTTACTTTTGTGCTAACTTGAAACATCTTAATATCATCTGAAAGCAAATTTAAAGACTTCCATATGACAATTGAAACAAGGAAATTTACGTTGATTGAATATTGATATCTCATCTTATGCTTAGAGTCAAGACAACTTAGACCCATAGCATAATAATAAAGCCAGTAAGATGATTTTTAAAGGTAACAAAATGTACACTGATGCAGTGGATCCAGTTCCTGTGCCAAAAAAGCCATCCAACAGAGTAGCTATGCCCTGAACTCGTCAAAATTTAACATATTAGTCTAATGTTTTAGAAGTAAATGCACACATAAATGTAATGTCAGAATCACAGTACCAGCCAGCCAACACCGCGACTAAGCACAGATGGTGGAACAGGGGTTGCACTGCCAAATCTTGATGCTGCAATGAATGTCCCTGTTGACTGTCCACAAAGAATGAAAAAGGACAAAACTTTTATCAAAGTACATCCAAATAAAAAAGAATTATAATCTTATATACCTTTTAATTAGAAATTGTCAAATTACAAGAAGATAATATAGAAAAGACTAAGGGAAGTTCACAGAATTTTCGTAAATCAAAATAATAGTCCACAAAGTCATACTGACCACGGTAAACATTGTCATATGCAAAATATTGCTAGCATTAGCCTTTGTGATTATTGTATTAAAAAGTATAACAATCATCCCCACGAGTTTGTCTACATTTAAAAAAAAAAAAAAAAAAAAAAAAAAAAAAA
>PYAF01000487.1:170514-226901 GCA_007407185.1 Glycine tomentella | reverse complement strand
CGATCATTGATATTTTTTTGCCAACATTCGTCAAGACTTTTTTTTATCGACGTTAGCTAGATTTTTTTGTTGATGTTGGTTGAAATTATATTTTTGTTGGCAACAACTAGGATTTGTTGGTCAACATTAACCATGACTATTTCTTTTGGCTGGCGTTAGCTAGGGATATTTTTTGTTGACATCAACTAAGATTTTTTCGGTCGACATCAATTGGGAAAATATTTTGACCGACGTTAGCTAGGTTTTTTTGGATGATGTCAGCCGATGATTTTTTCAACCGATGTTGGCAAAAAAATAGTTTTGTCTGAAGTCAACAAAAAAAAAAACTATAGTCGACATCGAGCGAAAAACCTACTTGATGTCGATAAAAAATAATCTCAACAGACATCAACAAAAAAACTTAGCTGACGTCGGTATAAAAATAGCATCGACTGATGTCGACCAAAAAATAGTCTCAACCAATGTTGATTAAAAAAAATTACCAACATTAACCGAAAAATAGGCTCAACGATAACAACTTAAAATCATCATTAGTGAACGTCGACCAAAAAAATAGTCTGAATCAAAGTTGACAAAAAAATTTAAAAATCCAAATATCCAATCCATATCCATTTCATATATCCAGTTAATTGGGTTGGATTTAAAATCCATAAAAATGGATTTGGATATGAAACTAATCCATTTAAATGGATTTAAAATGGATTAGATTGGATTAGATATAGATTATTTTATGGATATGGATTTTTTTGTCCAGCCCTAGATATGGCACATAGGTTATATTTAATATTTTAGTTGATAAGTTAACTAAAAAGTTATAAGTTATGAGGTAGGAGCGGAAAAATTAGAAATTAGCTAAAAGCTTATAAGTTAATTGATTTAATTGAAAATATTTAGTAAGATTAACTAATTAGTTAACTAATAAATATCAAATAATATAACAGGGTATATTTAATATTTATAATATTTGAATTTTATTTCTAATAATTTATCATCTAAAAAAGTAGGATAATAAATTTTTAAATTTTTTATTATAAAAAAAGGTAAAATTATTATTTTTTTGGGAAAGTAAAATTAAATTAAATTAACTTTATTAAAATTATGTTGTTTAAAATATTTTTTTTAAACACTTAAATACTTTATTAATAGTATTTTCTTAAAACAAAAAATAATAAAGTATTTTTTTCTTTCTAATTTTCTTAAACATTCATTTTTATTGGTAAAATAAGAACTTTGATATATACATCTTTCATTTACATGATTATGAAATAATTATAAAAGTTGATATGATACTAAGAATTTTTAACCTCCTTGTAGTAATCACAATTGACGAGGGTTGACTGTGGTTTGTTTGTGTTGTGTGCATATAAAAACCTAAAATTAGATAAGGAGTTTTTTTAGACAATGAAAAAAAATATTTTTAAATAAAATAAAAAGATAAAATAAAATTTTAAATAAAAAATAAAGATAAAATTGAAAAGAAAAATAGTTAATAATTTATAAACTAATTTATTTTTCAAAAATTACTTGAAGTAACTTATAAAAAAATTTATCAAAATAAGTTTGTATACGGTGAAAGAAATTTTGTAAATTCCTCAAGACTTATCAAACATATAGTTGGCACAAGTTAATCGCTGTCCTTGAATAATCTTTTTCCCATCCATGATGGATATTAAAAATTACTTTGAATATCAATTAATTTAAGTCAAGTCAATTTGATCAGAAGAATAAAATTCTTTCTACACTTTTCCTTTAAAAGGTTACACATTAAGTTTTAAATTTCTTTTATGACGTGTTTCCAAATTTAATTAGTTAGGAAGCTTCTGATTTTTATTAAAAAAATATTATACTGTATTTATTTGTTAGGTCTTGACGACCTTTTTGTCATTGCAATGTTCTAGGGGAAAAACTATTCTATTGCTTTTAATTTATGGCTGTAAGACTAGTCTTTTGTCCTCAATGTATCGAAATATGAACCCATGCAACTTGCAAGTAGGCAAAACGCAGACAGACGGAGACGAAGACTAAAACAGAGAAGGAAATAAAATAAGTTTTTTAGATTATTTTTCCATCACTATTTTTGTTTTTGTAGTCAATCACTAATTCTTATATATTTAGTTATTTATTTACTTCAAAATCATCTACAATGTGGTTTCAAAATTGTCGAACTGCATTTTTTTAATGATGTAAATATTTGAGTTCCAAAATAGTATTTATAAAAATAGTAAAAGTTTATTAGCCTATCCATAAAGAAAATAATTTAGCACTTTGAAATGTGAAAATCAAAGTATATTTGTAAATTGTAATCTAAATACGTTACATTAGTCTTAGTTGAATAACAAAAGAAGTAAGAATGAATTTAAATAAATAAAAAAAACTATACAATAAAGTAGTTTTTCTAAGGATACAAAAAACTAGTTAATATTTTTATAAAACTGGCACTTTGATTAAAGTGAAACAAAATTACAAAGAAATCATCAAAATGAGGTTATTTTGAATTATTTTAGACTTTTTTTTTCACAGCATCCTCCGAAAGTTTTTAAGTCAAGGCAAAATTTCACGTAGTTTTTTTTAAAAAAAAAAATTGAAGGCTAAAATTAGTCCTTGAAACTTTCAGAGTTTTGATTTTAATTTTTATAAAAAAAATCTTTACTTTTCATCTGTTAACAAATTAAAATTTTCTTTTTTATCAATACTACTAGTTTTAAGATCTGTACGAGGTACATGTAAGATTAACCTGTTATACATGCATATTTTAAATATAATCAAACAAAATAGTATATTATATAATAATCAAGTGTTGTGGAAGTAGATAGAGTACCGATTATTATAAATCATATCATAAAAATGTAAATATATCAACAAAAGATTATTTACAAGATAAAGTTTAGTGATTGTAGAGTAGATACAAAAGTTGTGTTTAACCAATGAACCAAAGGACATGGTTGTTTGTGGGATCCTAGAACTCAATCACAAAATCGGCATGGGATTTGAAGTTGTATTCCCTTGTGAATGATTTCCAACCAGTGCCGATCTCAGCATGTTTGTGCCCATGGTCAAAGACAATTTTGCATGATTTTGTTTTATCAAAAACAATATGAGTGAACCGTGAATCATGTAAGAAGTAGTACATGTGACTTGGAAGATCATGCAATACATGTTGTAGAGTAATAGAATTAGATATATGGATGCAAACTATTGAAAAAGGCAATGTTATTGTATGTAGTCAGTCAAAGCTTACTAAGGCATTGCATGAGACTTTGTAATCATTCAAGTATATGCGATAGATGACAGAGTTAAAAAAACATAGATGGACCATAGATGGTTAAAGTGATTTGATGGTCGCCTAGAAGACCATAGTGCTCTCTGATTGTAGTCCATCCATCTATAATTAATGGATTTTCTAAGGATTGATTGTATTTCATAGTATGATGTTTACCGTTGCAATCAATCAAATGCCATATTTCACCCAAGTTTTTTTATAAGCTAAAACAAAGCTTTTTTGGAATTATGCATAAGGCTACATTTTAAAATTGTAGAACATTAGTGTCAATGTAGGTGATACAGGACAACAAATAAAACATATAAGGTAGAAAACATAAAGAAATGCTAACCACGTCCTTAATATGCATCATATTCATGCAGTGTTGTGATTTTCTATCAAGTTGCATCATTTGAAAATTTCAAAGTTTTGATTTTAATTTTTATTAAAAAAATCTTTACTTTTCATCTGTTAACAGTTTATTTTTTTTATCAATACTATTATTATGTGATACTCATTTGCAATTTATGTGTTATTTAGTGTAAGATCAAGTTACCACAACAAATTTTGGTTCTTTTTTACTTTTAAATTTGGTTTAATGTCTTATAAAATAGTAATCAGTTTTCAGTGATTTGAAGTAAAATTTGTTTAGTTGGATTCATCTACATAAAAATTATAAAATTCAATTAATATTCAAACAAAAAATTAAATGGGTCATAAACATGAAGAAATGTGAGTCTCACAAGTAACCGAAAAAATAAAATATTAGATTTTTCACTTTTCACACAAATTTTATCATATTTATATTTGCTTTTTAGTTCAAATATTAGTTGTATTTTAAAAATTTTCATGTAGCCAAATTTAATCAGTAAAATTGAATATATTATTATTTCATGAGAATAATATTGACTCAAATTTTAGAGTTAAAACATCAAAATGAATATATTAAAAGATGAAGGACCATAATTAATTTTAGTAAAATAACAAGGGACTAAGATTTTGTTTTAGTGATAAATAAACTATATTTATATAAGCGATGTCCATCTATGACATCCACTCTGATGAGATCATTTTTTTAATCAACATTTATTCATATAACATTGTTTTGAATACAAATATGATATGTTTAGGATGGTTGCGAGTTTTTGGTTTTTGATTTTCGAATGTAATTTTTAAAACAAAATATGTTTGACAAAAATAGAGTTGAATTGATTTTTGATTCAATTCAAATTAGTTTTACATTCATTATCAAAAGCAAGAAAAAAAGTCTGTGAATGTGATTTTTAGTTTTAAAAAACATATTTCAACCACTATCACCATTCCACCACTACATCACCATTGTCACCTCCACCGCAACCATTCCATCACCACCACAACCCGTCGTTGTCGCCTCCACCACTACCATCACACCGCCATCGTCACCGCCACCACCACCATTCTATCGCTACTTCTGTCGCCTCCATCGTTGTTGTCTCTACTGTTGCCACTATTCCAACCCACCACCACCCATAATTTTAAAAATTGAACCAGTGATTGATCAGGTCAAGGCATTGGGTGAGTTGGTCAATGATCAATGATCGGATAAGTGAGTCACTAATTGACCTGCATGACTAGCTCTTTATTAAAAATAAAAATACAACTTTTTACATAACCTCAATTGACCTGCACGATTCAGCGCGTTTTCCCCCTCAAGTGTGATCCAATTTGGGTCAGTGGATCACTGATTTAACCAAAAATTCAATCGGGTCATACTGGGTTGCACCAAGTTTAATGCATGGTCGATCTGATATGTAACTCAACCCGACTAGACCTCTAGATCGCAATTGAATCGATCCAATCGACTGAGTCAATCTGAGTTTTAAAACATAGTCATCAGTCATCACCGTTCCATCACTACTATCGTCACCATCACCATTCCAGTATTGTTGTTGCCACTATTCCAATCTACCATCGTTGTCATCGCCATTACTACCACCATCAACCTTGCCACTCCCACTTTATTACCCCTGCCATCGTTATTATTTCATAATAGAATAAGATAAGATAAAATAATTGACTCATTTTATAACATATTTTTAAAAACTAAAACCAAAAAATAGATCCAAACTCAAAACTCAAAACTAAAAATTAAAATTGATTTTTAAAAAATTTAAAGCTAAAAACAAGAAACTACCCTAAACGTGGCCTAAGAGTTTCTCTTTTTATATCATGTCATTCACTACATACAAGTCATCATAAACCAATAAGAAATTAGAATTACTATTAAATAGGTTAACTTTAATTATTTTTTGTAAGCCTCGTCTAATAGTGTTGTAACATGATAAGATATAAGGATATTAAAATAAAAGCAAGATAACCAATTTTTTTTTTTATCAATATTTGGTCCATTTATTATTTAGATTAGATAATTATAAGTGGTGTGATGACAATAATAATGATAATCATGAAAATGATAATAACAAAAATAAAGATATTAATGATCACAATGTAAATGAAGGAATTCTAAAATTATTGTCATGTTAAAGAAGAATTACATTAATGTACATAAACTACCGTAAAATAAATAGTAGTAGTTTTAAGTGTAGAGAATAAAATATATAAATTATAGAGTAATAAAATCAAATAAATAATTAAACCATATTAATTTGAATGAGAAAAATTAAATAAGAAAAAGGTAAAAAAAATAAAAAATAAAGGTGACAGTTATGACTTATGAGGTGCAATTATTTTATTTTAAAATTGGGTAGCAAAATTGCATACGCCCATTTCACACGGAATATACTGGATTTCAATTACCGAAACAAAGGAAAGAAAGACGAGAAAAGGAATCGAAGGCGAGGAAGTTACACAAGGCAACAATTTATCTTTCCGAGTGTGACGTGTGACGATGAAACGTTTGTTCCCAGTTGCCACCAAACAAATAATACATTATAATAGTGAGGAAAAAAATGGAAAGAAACAAACAGGCCATAGGAAATAGCTTTTCCTCTGATACAACCTCCTAGGTGGAAAGAAAAACCCACCCACTAACCCAATTCCAATAAATACCTTCCTCTCTATATTTTCGCTTTCGCACAACACCCTCTCACCTTTCAACGATGAGTTACTACAATCAGCAGCAACCACCCGTCGGTGTTCCTCCTCCCCAAGGTTCCATGCTCTCACCCCCCTTTTTTTTTTTTTCTTTCTTTAATTTGCTTTTTATTAAGATTAGATTAGATTAGGTTTACACTGTTACACGTTGGATTTTCTTGAATTTTTGTCTCACAGATTTGTGATTATGATGACGTTTAGGTTACCCACCGCCGGAATCTTACGGAAAGGACGCGTACCCTCCGCCAGGGTACCCGCAGCAAGGAGGATACCCTCCACAGGCGTATCCAGCACAGGGGTACCCTCCACCCTACGCGCCTCCTCAGTACGCTCAGCCTCCGCCGCAACAACACCAGAATTCATCTGGCCCTGGTTGCTTAGAAGGATGGTAAGTCTCTCTCTGCGTATTTGTGAGTGAAAGTGTTCGTGGCGACTCAGATCGGGCTTCACTCGATTGATTTGCGGTTGCGGTTGCGGTTGCGGGTGCACAATCATCTATAGTGCGCCCGCCCGCGGCTGATCATTGATTAGATGTAGTTGCATTCTTTCACTGCTTTCATCTCACGCGACACCCGCACGTTACTCGAAGTGGATGTCAACTTTTTTTTTTTCGCCGGGCCCCGCCACTTGCGGGTTTCTTAAGTAACCTAATACGATATTTATTGTCTTAATAAAAGAAACCATATTGATGTGTAAATTATGGGAGAATGCAAAAAATTTATCTCCTAATAAAATTATTTTTATTTTTAAGTTCTCTAACCAATCCTTTATGGTTCCGTTAGTCTTTGCCGTTGAGAAAATAATCATTGATAAATCTTTCTTAATTTGAAATAGGAAATAATTTATGATAAATAGAAACTTTGAATTTTTAATTGAGAAGACTCAACTTTGAATTTTTAGTCTCGTCTGTTTTTTTTTTTTTTTTTTTTGTTGGTAAAACAAGGAATCGTTGCGATTCTTGTGTGAAATTAGTGAGAGTTTGTTCAATGCACGGGTTCTAATTTTTTGTTTAATTGTTGCAGTTTGGCTGCTCTTTGCTGCTGCTGCCTGTTGGATGCGTGCTTCTGAGAGGAGAAGAGGTTGCTTTGCACAAATTGGATTTGAAACTGTATTTTGACTTTGAATATCGCCGTTAGTTATGTTGATTTATATTTCGTGGATATGAAATATTGCTTCTTCAAAAGATATGTTCTGCTTCATTTACAGGATTCTTGACTTACTGTATTTCGTGTTTTGTTTATATTGGCGATCATTATAAAAACCCTCTAATAGCACACGAATCTGCATAATATTTTTTCATTTGCTGAATACATTTGAAAAATTTGAATTGATCTGAACATTTGGAATTGGTGAATTCGTCTGGTGAATTGATCTGAACCTTAGAATGCTTTGATTAATTGATGGAGCTATCAAATTTGCAAACAGAGAAAACAAGTAATAATGGGTTCAGTTGCGTACTAAAATTAATGTGTAGCACGAAATAGTTTTGCTTTAGCAACTTTCTTTGTGATGATGATGCGAATTGCCCTTTAGCTTTGCCTATAACGTGTTCTGGCAACTTATTCTTGTTATTAACTTTAGCTAGTGGAGTCCCCAAAATATTCAACAGTTTATTCCACCCGTGATCATTTCTTTTCGTTTCTCTTCCCCCACAAAGCACACTTAAATTGCTACCTAATTTCACTGTTTAACCTTGTTCGTGGCTTATTCTGTTGTTAGTGTTGACAATAGTTGTTTGTGTAATTTACACATGCCTTTACTATCCCATCACAATGTTTCTGGAATACTTTACTAAGAGTTTCTGGTAAGAGAAACAGAGAATTAATAAACCAATTGATAACAATCCCGTTTTTATTTTACACTAGCTACACAATTTTCCGGCTGTAAAGACTAAAGAGAGAGATAATACTTGAACACTTCTTGCCATAAATATATTAAACTAAGTTGATTTAGACGAAATCCACCAAAAAATAAATTGATTTAGGCGTCATACAGAAAAAAAGGGGTGTGGAATACAAATAAGGCGTGTCGGCTTGTAATTCAATACTTGGGTGATAGCTAGTAAAATTGAGATTCAAAAACTCTTCTGCGCGTCAATGGGATATTAATGGCAAATGGTCATTATGGACACAGCATGTGGATATATCATCACGTCATGTACTAACAAATTCTCACGTCATGAGGGTTGGATTGTTGCGAGTTTTTTGGTTTTGATTTTTGAATGTAATTTTTAAAATAAAATATGTTTGACAGGAGTTGAATTAATTTTTAATTCAATTTTAAATTAATTTTACATTTATTATCAAAATTAAGAAAAAAAGTTTATGAATGTGGTTTTTAGTTTTAAAAAATATATCTTAACTCTATCACCATTCCGTCATCACATCTCCAGTGTTGCCTCTACCGCAATCATTCTATCACCGTTATAACTCATCGTTATTGTCTTCACCACACCATTATACTATCTTCATTATCATCACTACCATTATTCTATTATTATTTATGTTATTTCCATTCTTGTAATTTTTATTGTTGTCACTATTCTATCTTACCATCACCCATAATTTTAAAAATTGAAAGTTAATTGATAAGGTCAAGACATTGGATGAGTTGGTCAATGGTCAATGATTGGACAAATGAATCATTAGATATAATGTATCATTAAACCCTAGATAATGATTTCATGTAGAGAAACAATGGTTTGGTGTAAGGAGTTCCGTTGGAGACGGTGATATTCTCTCAGGAATGACTCAATGTGTCCCACTGCTGAGGATCTGCAATGATTTGTGCGGCAAAGCGTCCCCCTCTCCCAACATTGTTCATTGTCATTATGGCCAGAGTCAGGTTATGGTGGTGGCCAATGATTTGAACCTTGAAGCTTGAGAGGGAGAATGGGGATGGATTGGATGTGGCAGCTACGAGGGTTGGATGGGGAGGAAACGACCAATATAAATTGGGTAAAATATTCTTACCCATATCATCATTTATTTTATTTGTTATAATTTTAATTCACATAATTGTCACGTCATTTACTAATAAATCATTCCTTCTAGTGGTCCTAAATTTAGTTTTCTTAAAGCAAGATATTAAATTGGATAATAAGATTTTTTAGACAAAGATTTGAAAATAGAAAGATCAAATTACAAATTAAAAATTATGAAGAGACAAAAATTATATTTAACTTAAAAAATGTAATAAAATAAAATAATTAAAGCCACCACCATTTGAAAAAGAATTATTTTAAATATATGTATTTATTGGCTGTTTGTAACCTTCGTAAAGTGTAAAAATATGATATTCTTTCTAACTTGATGGAAGGATAACATTAATTCAAATTTAAAAGTTAAAGAATTAAAATAAATATTTTTAAAAATAAAAGATGAAAACGAATTTCGAATAATATTTAATTTCAAAAAAATTTCAAAATTCAAGTTTTGATCCTTGAACAAATATTTGATTAATTTTAATCTTTAATTTTTTTTCCAGTTTCTACAGTCTATTCGCACTATTAAGTGATCACGTGTATTAACTTTATTATTTTAAAACATAAAAAAAATTACTTCACTAAAGCATTTAATAAGCACTACTTAATTTTTTTTTTCAGTTTCTGCAGTCTATTCTACACTGTTTTCCGCCGCCGGAGGCGATTTCCGGCGTCGGCATTTCGGTTTGTTTTGTTCTTTCCTCGTTGGCTCCACGGTCTCCTCCCTCTTTTTTCAGAGGTCTCGCCAGCGCCGACGAACCACCCTGAAATCCGCATTCCGATCTCACAAGCATCAAAACCTCCAAACATATACAATCAATTTCAAACTTCATAACAAATTTCATCCACAACCGACACTTCAAAACCAAGCGTTGGACTTCCTCTAGGCGGACCGAACCACTTAGCTAACGAAAATGGCCGTGCTGGCGGCATCACGGACCAGATCGGCGAGGGGCACAAAGTGACAGACCTGGAGGGAGGCATGGCGGATCAGATCTACTTCATGGATCTGAGTTTCTGTTTGCATAAAAGGGTAAGGAAGATGAAGAAGTGGAAGAAGTGTGAGAGTGAGAGCGAGGTTCAGTATTGCTGTGGAAGGCACTCAGATCTGAATCTGAACCGCGAGGGTGAGAGGCAGAAAGAGAGAGTTGGGAAAAGACAGAAAATGTTTAATGTAGTTATTAATAAAACAATATTAAAATTGATTGCACTTCATTATTTAACGGCATAAATAGAGCGTAGGGACTAAAACGGAAAATATGATTAAGGAACACATGAATTTGTGTTTGTCTATGTAGCCTTGATAATATTCATATTAAAAGATATACAATTAATATATATATATATATATATATATATTAGTTATTACATGAAAAATATATATTCAATAAATATAACATTTATTTAAAATTGACTGGTCAACCTTTAAATTATAATATAATATATTAATTAATAAACATCATAATTAGTACCGGGAAGTAAAATTGACTGATCAACCACATTATCTAAGAGCATCTTTAGTGATAGATCTTAAATTGAGATCTTAGACTACTTTTTGGTAGATTCCATAATGCCAAATAGAATTAAAGATCTCTTAAGATCTCTTCCATTTTTTCTTTAATGGTAAATCTCAATTTTGAGATCTTAAGGAGAGAGAAAAATGAAGAAACTTTATTTTTTTTGAACAATGTGCAGATCTTAAGAGATCTTCCACAAGAACCCATCCTCCATGGTGAAGATCTCTTCAACTCATTTATTGAGAGATCTAATGAAAATCAGATCTTAAGTTCAAGATCTTTACTTAAGATCTTGCACTAAATATGCTTTAATATTTAAATGAATTAATTGTGTTATTTGTACTTTTTTTAAACATATAGTCAAATTGTTCAACATTAGTAAATATTAAATTCATTAAACATGACATATTTATATTTTTTATTAAATGTTATTTAAGATTGACTGGTCAACCACTAAATTATATATAATATGTTAATAAATATCATAATTAGTACCAGAAGTAAAATTGACTGGTCAACCACATTATATAATATTTAAAATGAACTATTTGTATTATTTATACTTTTATTAAACATATATAACTTATATAGTCAAATTGTTCAACATAATTAAATATTAAAATCATTAAATATAATATATTTATATTTGTTTTATTAAATGAAACAAATAATTAAAGAATTAGGGATGGTAACAATTGATAAGCACATGAAACTAAAATTTAGATACATTTACACTTTTGCTCAAGTCTAATTTGCTTACGTATAAAAAGATATATATAGAAAAAATATAAAAAAAACACCCATTTATGATATATTACATATAATCACATTCCCTATTAAGAAGTAATTACTGAAGTACTATAAATATGTGATAGAATGTATTAATTGAATCCATTAAGACAATAAGCTATTATTTAAGTCTAAACTTGACAAACAATTCATCAAAACAAGACATAGGAATGACTTTAGTCAAGATAGCTTTTGCAGTGATCTTTTCTGCTTTAATAGCTTGCAATGGTATTTTCTTTTCAACATCTTGATATTTGAGTATATGAAAAAACATATATGATTCTAGGAATGTGTCAGGTATTATTTAATTTGTATATCTTTTTTGTGCAGCGCTTGATTTTACAAGGATGCCAAGAATGACAACTCCGGGTGAATGTCACGAAAGTGATGAATGCAACTTAGTTTTGCCTAATTGCAAAGGAAGAACAATTTGTAACAATGGTATTTGCGTGTGTGTTGAGAACAAATCAAGCCCAAAACAAGAATGTCAAACAAACACTGATTGTGAGCCTCATTGTCTTCCACCATGTGATATTCCATATTGTGATATAAAAAATGCTGTATGTAAATGCTTTTGTTAGGACGAGTAACATGTGTTGAGATCCAATTAATAAAAATGTCATTGGAAATAACTTTACATCTATAGTTATGAATAAATAAGTTTAATGATTAATTAACAATTTCAATTTTGCGATTATTATTGTACAGTAACTATAATTTTTTTTTTTTAGTAAATTACACTCGCATTTCTTTGTTTTGTTCAAATTTTATCTTATACCTCTTCCCTTTTTTACTCTACAAAAAATCCCTTCATTGTTTAACTCACATTACACCTAGACCTCTTCCTTCCTAAAAACCGTTTATAATAATTTAACAAAAATTAGATACATATTGGTTACATGATTTTAATAAAATTTTATGTCTAAAATACCCTGATCTTCTTTCTCTCAACCTAAACATTTTAAGACTCTTACTTCTTTTTTGTTTTTTTAATTGGACGTAAATCCAACTTTTTGTTGGACATGAACCAAACTTATTGGTAAGCAGTGTTAACAACCTTTCTCTAATCTTTTATTCTACTAACATACATATGAACTGAATTTTGATTCTTAGCAAATATTTTCAACACATCATGACCAGTCTTAAGGGGAAAAATTTTATTACTAGTAGTAGAACAAAATCACTAAATAAAAGGGTGACATGGTGGCAAGTTTAAATCATTAGTAATATTGTTCACACAGTTATGTACGTTGAACATTCCAAACTTATCAAGATCAACATTGCATATATCACTTGGTTTGCTCCGTTGATCCATAAAGTGGATCAAAATATCCACATTACTTGGTTTAGGACCCATGTATTCCAGTTCATCAATTAGGTTCATATGGTCCCAAACATCAATACTATTTTAATCAGTAATAATAAATAAATGATTTCCAATTCATCCATTGTATTTCCTGTGGTCTTAAATATAAACACTTTTTTAATCAACAATAATAAACAAATGATTTTAAAAATCATAAGTGGTCCCAAACTGGTCTCTTACTGAAACTCCATTCAGAATAGACAAGAATAAACAATCAAGATTAAATAAATAATCTTAAAAAGTAACTTATATACAAGGTCTAGTGGTCACTTACAAGCATAACCCTAGCGTGAATAAAAAACATGGAACATGAAAAGTAACAGAGTGCTCATGAATATCGAAGAAGTAGACAAATGGATGCCAATGTGAACATCGCGAACTGGAAGAAGAATAGTGGAGAACTCGCGAATTGAAAGATGAACACTAGAGAACTTGCGAACAGGAAAAGGAACACTAGAGAATTCGAACTGGAAGAGGAACGATGAAGAACTCGCGAACGGTAAAGAGAAATGGAACGTGAACGTTGTGAGAGAAAGAGAAATTTGCACCCCCTGTACGCTGAAGAAGAACTCGCCAACAAGAGGAAGATGAACAGTACTCGCGAATGGTGAAAAGGAATGAAACATGAATCCTAAATTCTGAAACTAAGTGGGAGGGAATAATTTGGTTTTTACAATTAAAATGTAAGAACAATTTTGTCTGCTCACATATTTCAATTGACTTTAATTAACTAAGTTAATAAAGGGGTAAAAATAATGTACAAAAAGAAATGAGTATTGGATGAAATTTGAGAAAAAAGTACAAGGTGCAAGGATAAATTACTCTAAAGTTTTTGATATCATATAATTAACAATGTGTTATTATTGTTTGATTTAGTTTACCTAACTTATTTATGGACAATTAATTTTTTGGTACCATATGGAAATTATTTACTTATGTTTTCATGTTTTTTTTTAATTGTAAAAATGTTTTATTGTTTTCAATTTGTTTCCTCTTTTTAAATTTTTGTGCAAGAAATGCTATTTTTTTCTCTGTTTCCTGTGCAAATATTTAAAGCATGAAATAAATTAGAAACAAAGTGATAATTTTGTAATTAAAAAAAGAAAACTGGAAATGAAAAAAACACGCCCTTATGTAATTTTCTCTTCGGTTGTATGATAAAGGTTATTTATGTATTTATTAAATTTCCTATGATGAACACACTTGAATTCTATAAAAAAAAAAAATGCTTGAATTAAAATTGACATACGATGAAAATATACTACATATAGGGAGGTGTGAAACACGTCAAGAAAAATAACTAAATGATAACATTTTTTTTTTGAAACTCAAACAAGAAAACATAAATATGGAGACCAAATTGCGGCTTTTTTTTTTTTTTTTTTTTAAACTTTGACAAAGTAAAGTAATTTTCGGAAAAACTTTGCCAAAGAGGTAAAATAAATTAAAAACATTTCAAAGAACAAGTTTCTTAAAACATATAAGATTTTGTTTTCCAACATATTAAAGAAGACATACAGTTGGTTTACATATCCTTTGAGCACTATTCACATTTAAAACATACATTTAAAATATATATATATATATACACGTATATTTTTCTTATTACATTAAAAATATTATATTCAACAATTTGTAGTATTTAATAAGAATTTAATATTTATGTATGACAATGTAAAATAATTTTATATTATCGTTTAATCATAAATGATAGTTTGAATTATTTTAAAAGTTAACAAATTTATTATATAAAATAAGTTGTATTTAAATGATTGTGTAAAAATTTTTATATTATCTGTCTATAGTATTTTTTCTCATTTAATAATATCATTTAAGTTAATTATATAATATATTAATAAACATTATAATTAGTATTGCAAGTAAAATTTACTATCCGACCAAGTTGAATACTATATTTGTTAACTATATTATATAATCAAATTAAAGAAAATGATCAAAGCATGTACTTTAAATATATATAATATATTTATAATTCATGCTAATTATGTATATAATGTATTTTAAAAATTTTATTAGATATAATTTTTTAAACACTGTATTTATTAATCTTGTTCTCTAATCAAGTTTCACTTAAAAAATTTGTGTAACTCATTAAGGCTTACCTTTTATTACATTGATTGTTGAGCTGAAATTCGAATTCTAATCAGAAAATAGCACTAATAGCACCCCAAGTATTTAAGTTTTGTCCATCCATTTTCTGTGGTGTCATTTGGTAGCTTATGACACTTAAACTTGAAGAAGTCAAGTTAGCACTTAAGAACAACTTTTAAAGATGAGGTGGAACAACATAGAAAAATGCTAATAGTAGATTCTTCAAATTTTTTTAACACTTCCTCTATATATAATTGATTAATTTTTTTTTGTTGTAAATTTTCCTTAAATTTTATTGATGCCTCTTTCTTGATTTTATAATTTTTAACCAATAATAAATTATATATCGCTAGTGCTCATCTTTTATTAGAATATTTTTAAAAATATTTAAAAAATAAAAATAAATAAATTCCATGACCAAAAGTTAAAGCAAATAAGTTTTAGACTAAATTACTCACATGACCCCTTAACTTTATCGATAAATATGAGGGTCACATTTTCTAACACTTTTTTTTTTTGAAAAACACACTTTTTTATTGATTTAAATTTATTGAAAATTACAAAATTCAATGAGTTTTACATCTTATTTATTGACTATACCTCTCTCTTTCTCTTTGGATTCTGTAGTTTTCAATTCATTTAACCAAGAAGAGAGTGCATATGTTATTGATAAAAAAAGAGAGTACTTTAAAGAATATGTTGCTATCACTCTTCAACTTTATTTTAGGTTGTAATTTAGTCTCTTATTCATTAAAAATTGTAAAATGATCCTTTAAGTAATGTCTTTTATAGCATGTTAATTTGTTCTTTTTGAAATTGGTATTTTTTTTTATTATTCTAGGACACAATTTCGAATATTTTTTTAATTGATTGAAGACACAAAACTTGTCTCATTGGATGCACTTATTTACATGAAATTTATAAAACACAATCAATGTTATAGATAAAAAGGACATAAACATAGTAAAAATTATACGGAAATTGACTAGTAATTTTTTGCTTGATTTTGAGAGTTTTTTTTTTTAATTTTTTGATTGCTTGTGATACACGCTTTTTATACAATTTTAATATCATTTATGATCTATTTTTGTCCGCACATTAGTTAAATTCCATTATTTTTATGTATGTGAATATAAATATATAATAAAACAAATTTTATGTCTTAAATAAAAAAAGATAAATGTTTAGAGTCGTGGTCCAAAATCCAAAAAAGATCGGTGTTACGTAAAGAACAATTTTGTAACTTTTAATAAATAATTAAGACCTAATTATTACAAGCTAAAAGTTAAGGGAAATTTTATTAACTGAATAAGCTCCGATAAATACAACTAAGTCTGTCTTCAAAATTGTCGCCTCTCTTCAATTTAGGTTTCTTCAAAACCTACTTAATCCTTTCTTCCTCGTCTAGGGACTAGGATGGAGTATTTACGTTTAAGTCCGTTTCTGTGCTTGCTGTCACTGTCTGCGACTTCGCCTTCTTCCTTCGCGTCTCCAAATTCAATCCATGGCGATTATGCTGTTAATCTGAACGCAACGAACTTCGATGCTGTTCTCAACGATACCCCCGCTACTTTCGCCCTTGTTCAATTCTATGCCCATTGGTTAGTCATATATTTCATATCGTAATAGTGATTTCTATTGAGTTACTACTATCGTATTTTATGTGTTTCTATTCGCGGATTTTTTTCAACTCTCTTCTAATTCAATTTGAATTAACTTCTCAACTAGTAGCAAATAAATGAATCACCAAGTGTAATAAATTAAGCTTCACAAATCGGTTCACAGATTATTTCTCAGAAATATTAGCTTATTTGCCAAAAGCTCTCTTTGAAAATTGACAAAAAATAGGCGATTATTTTTTCAAAATAAGCAAAACCAAATTAACGCACCACATATATATTATGTACATCAATTTTAACAGAAACGGTCTCGTTATGTTGTTATTTTCTTCACTCCTACTCATATATCCATCTATAGCACACTTGATTTGATTCATCCCCTAGTTGCCTTCCCTCTTCAGCTATAATTTCTTGTTTTCTCTCATTTTGAGTATGCTATCTTAGAACTTTGAGGTTCCATATAATGGTGTGTCTAGTGGAATAATTAATTTTATTTTCAACTTGATCTTTCTATGAATATTTGTTCTGGCCTATATCTAAGCTTTCACCTCTTGGCATCCTAATTTATTCTACATGTAATGTATAGTCATAGCCATGTTTTCAATTCATTCTCCTTAAAACAAATTATGGCATAATTCTGAAAAAGGAATTCTTATTAATTAATAAAATATACATAGAGCGGTTACTGCACACAATATCCTAGCTTAAATTTGATTAAAATAATAATCCCAACTAGTTACTATTCGTTTTATTTATTTATTATCAGGAGTTCCTATTTGTGAAATTCTCCCTTTTTACTCTTATTTTCTAAACTATATTCATACTCTTTCAAGAAACATGTGGTGAATTTTGGTGACTTTATATATCTGCATTGCAGGTAAGTCTAACAAATAGATGAATTGAATAAATTGTATTTACCTTATAATAGATGGATCAAAAGTAATCCACTAATCTTGTATTGTCAATTGCAAAAAGCTAAAAATATATGCTATATCACACACACACACAATATATATATATATATATATATATATATATATATATATATATATATATAAATTGAACATTAAAGTATTTATTCGTTCTCTCTCGACCCTTTCCTAATATAATAATCATCATTATTGTTTGATAGTAAGACATATCCTTTAATTTCTTCTGAGTCCTCAAAAGAAATGTCTCCTAAATTTTGAGAAAAAAATTAGAAAGAACATTTTTTTATGGAAAAAAAAAATGAGAAGAAAAACGAAAAGAAAAATAAGAACTTAAAATTTGGAAGCAAAAAGGGTAAAAAAGGAAAAGAAAGAGGACAAGATTTAAGAAGGAAAAAAAAAACAAAAAGATTACAGAGAAGAAAGAGAAGAAGAAGAAGAAGAAGACAGCATTGCTACCTTGTAAGAATAGTGGAGAACGGTGGAGTGGAGTGACCGTTCTTTTGAGTGAGAAGAGCTTACGTGATGTTTAATTTTCAGAGGAAAGAAATTGACGTGATAAAAGATTGCGTGGCATGGGAATAAAAGAAAAATGTTGAGCTTATTTTAAAACTAAGGAAGCCCATTTCAGTAAAAACTGAATACAACTTTTTTTTTAAAAAACAAGCTAAACCAACTGGTAGTAGCGTGTTTGGATTATATTAGGTTTTGAGGGAAAGTCATTTTTCTCCCTTTTCATAAACTCCTCCCTCAATAAATTTTCAAATATAAATTGTTTTGAAGATAAAATTAAGTATTTTTGTTTTATTTAAATAAAATATACTAATCCAAACACACACATTGTTAACATCGTAATTGTGTATCACTGACTTAAATATCAAACTGAAAAGTATCCATAAATATCCAATATATTATTAGACACTTAGTGAGAAAGAAATAAAAGAAAAAAATTATAGATATTATGATGTGAAATAAAAAAAAGGGTAAAAAAAATTATAGATGTTTATTAGGTGTATGAAAAATATATAAGTTTTTGTTTATCATATTATTCTATCAAAATGAGTTCAACTGAATATTTTCAACCGTTTTTAATCCAAGGATTCATGAATCATGAATGTGCGTGCTTTCAATTATGAAAAGGAAAATTGTCTCTTGTTATAGTCAAACCTCATAAAAAATTCCTCGATATGCTTGAGGAGCATATTATTTCACTTTGGCTTCTTATATTTCTTCTCTTAGTTAAAATGCTACTGTGAGAACAAAAATTCAAAAAAAATTGTTTACCTTCTAATTGAACTTGAGCTCTTGCATTCCTTGGGAATATTTATTTTGAAAGTTCTTTTCTGCATATAAGTAGATTTAAAAGAATGAAATATAAGTAAAAGAAATTCTCATTCCCGTTGTGTCCCTTGATTCTCTCAGGTGTCCTGGATGCAGGAATTATAAGGTATATTATTTGCTAAAAATTATAATTATTTTTTGGGCTTTTTTTTAATGAACATTTAAAGTAATAACTATTATCTCATTGAAATTTTAATGCAGCCTCACTACGAAAAGGTTGCAAGATTATTTAATGAACCTGATGCAGTGCATCCAGGAATAATATTAATTACAAGGGTAGATTGTGGATTAAAGGTGCGTGCTTCTTATCTTAATTAGGTGTGGTTTAATGTTTATACTAAACATGCCTTGGTGATTGGTACCTTCCTGTTCAATTTTTTGGTAGCACAGATAAATACTAAGCTCTGTGATAAGTTTTCTGCTGATCACTATCCTATGCTCTTTTGGGGTTCTCCTTCTAAATTTGTTGGTGGTGGTTGGGAACCTAAACAAGAGAAAAGTGATATACGTGTGATTGTTGGTGCACGCACAGCTGATCGGTTGCTTGATTGGATCAACAAGCAAACAGGCGGGTATGAGGCATAAATAAATTCATTATTGGTAAAGTTATGCTATGGTAGGTGAATATTTTATTTAAGCCAGACGATATATATTAATTCGGAATATCAACATTATAGACATATAATGGACTATAAACTAGGCACTAGCCAGTAAGGAGAAATCAAATTTCTAAGCACAAGAGTCTAGAATTATGAGGAAGCATTTGAATTGTATGCAACTTATAATATTCATAATGTTACAGTTCATTTGGCCTGGATGATCAGAAATTTCAAAATGAGCTTCTTTCATCCAATGATTCAGACACTGTACAGGTCCTTTTCTTTCTTCACACGCCCACAAATTTGATTTCCTTTCATTTTATATTTGAAGATATTTACTTATTGGTATGCATGACTTGGGAAGATTGCAAGAGCTATCTATGATGTAGAAGAGGTAACTTCCACAGGTTTTGACATCATCATAGAGCACCAGGTAGATTATCTATTTACCCTGATTGGCCTTTTGTGCTCATTGTGTTGGATGATTGAACTAACACTTTATGTTTGTCAAATGTTAAAACCAGGAACTCGTGCTTCACTTATAAAGTGAATTCTACCTAAAACTTCACAGAAGATCTTTCAGCAAACGACATGGTGGAAACTTTCGGATATGGAAATTAAAATTAGCTATGTTGGCTTGTAATTGAATACTTGGGTGATGGCTAGTATCATTAGTTTCAAAACATGAACTCCATCCTAGAACCTGAAGCAAATTGTATAATCTAAAAAGCAAACACCAAGAAAAGTACAATTTTAATAAAACATATTGTTAGAAATAATTATTTAAAAAAATTTGAATAAAAAACCTTGTAAACAGTAAAATAACACCAAGCCAAATAAATTCAGCTACAGATCCGGGTGGATTCGAACCACCAACCTCTCAAAGTAAACTTTTAAAAGACCATGTACGTTAGCACACGCTCAATATTTGATAAGAGTGTGCCACCGTATTTCACTATGAAATTAAATTAGCATTCACTACTTTCGTAGATTAGGTCAACGAAACGAACATGCTTTGAGCACTCTACCATTTGAGCTTACAGACCTTTCAAGAGAAAACCAAAGGAATTTATAATGCAGCATTTAAACAAATAACATAGCTATGAATGATTTAATCATTAATATATATTTTATGAAGAAAAATTAAATAAAAAAATTTAAGACTACTCTTTGTGCATACAAACTTTTACTTTTTTCCTCCCACTCCCTCCCCACAACCAGGTCGATCGAATGATTTTGGAACTCCAGCTCTGCAAAATATTTTTAAAATAAGAAACAGATAAGATTGACCATTTTTCTGATATACCATAAAAATACAACATTAAGTATAAACTATAAACCCTCTCATAAATTAATAAAATTGTGTTGTGTCCTGGATATTGTATAAAACTTATATTTACAGGGAGAAAATAAACATAAGTCCAACATGACCTTAGTAATTTAAATTTGACACCAAACGTCAAAACACCCCTACCTAGGTTAATCACAGTCCCTCAGCATCATCATGTGTGCATCAAACAACCCCTTGACATCACTTAAAAGTACAAAAGAGATTTCCTTTTAATCACAGTCATGTTCTCTATAAAGTACAAAATTAAAGATGAACCTTTCTCACATTACACACATTATCATCTTTAACGAGAATCACCAACTGAAAATAATGTCACTTTTCAGAATTGACATCATTGCACGTAAAAAATACAATCACTAATGATCACAATCAATGCACGAAAAATTCAGTCCTCAATTGTACCCGATTCAAATTCAAATTTAGGATAAAACATTAGAAAAACACTCCATTTGGAAAATACTCTACATATTTTTCGTATGTACGTAACAAAATAAATAGAAGCATTGCAATACTACAAATTAAAACCAAATGCCATTACCTATAAGTAATAAAACTGTAGAAAAACAACTCTTTATACACATGCTTTCCTTGCAGTCAGCAAAGTGACTACAGTATCTAAATACGTTTTTCTCCCCTCTATATTCCATTAACCTTTATTGTATGAAAGATTGATGGGCACCCCCATTCCATAGCATTGTGTGATAGTAATACAACAAAATAAAACAAAAAGCCAATACAAAACTATTCCAGAAGAATTATGATTTATATTTATTCAAGGACTTCTCTCTTATTTCTCTACTACATCATTATGTTGCAAAATTTAATGATCAAGAAAAATAACCAAACAATTGAGACAAATACCGAACAACTGTTAACTTGTAGTGGCGGCTCTACTAAAGTTATGGTTGAAGTCAATCCTTATGAATCTATTATACAAGCTAAGCTGTTAGATACCTTTTTTCAATACAGAATTGTTGAAGAACTCCACTAATTAAGCAAACATTAAGCAAGTCTGCCAATTCATACGACTATTATGAGAAGAGAATGAAAGCAATCTCTCCCAAAAAATTGAAATTAATACCACTTCAATTACAAATTAACCAAATCGAAAGCATCAAAACATATAAACATCCCTTTTATTCACTTCTCATATACAAATTACTTGCTTTCATTAATGTAGTTATTTTGTTAGTTAGATAAACCAAAAGAGAAAACTGTTATTTTTTTAAAAGAAATGAATCCCATCCCATAATACAACAAAATATTAGTATCAACAAGCAGCCAATTGAAAAAGTTACAGTATATTGTATTGCTTATCCTCTCAGTGGGATACACTGTCTTTCTGCAACACACATTTGTCTCTGGTGCCCAAGAACACGTTTGCAAGGACCTTAATATTCTGCTAAAAGTATCCAGTTCCATTTAGATGAAAGTGAAAAATTAAAGAGGAAATACTGAAATCAATTAAAAGTGCAAACTTTGCATGACAAATGAAGCATACTTCAAACTTCAAACAGGCTAAAAAATTGTAATAGAATTAAAAACTAGAATCCAGAAGCATGTTTACTTAATATATGGTTATGGAAAGAAAAGCTACAGAAAAATCACCTCATTATCAGTCACCTGTCTCTCTGGTTTCTGAATTTTGGGTGTTCCTGTGATGATGAAAAGAGGCAACAAAAATGGAAGAGGATAAGAAAATATTTCTCATTTATTTCCATTTTTGGTTTTTAGAACATTTGTTAATTTTCAAAACTTAATACATTTTGGATGAGTATTTGATTGTCAAGTAGTGTGAAATTATTTTCAAAAATAATTTTTGAAACAAAAAAGTGAATAAGCAGTAAAACACGCCCTTATTCTACTCTAATTTTCATGTGGGACTTGTGTGTTTCTAGTCTTTAAGTCAATTTTACCTTCAAAGCTTTTGTCTAGGCTGCCAGTTCTCTTGTAGAGTTGATCATAGTGAGGTCTGCAGTAAAGAACCCCCTCAAAAGAACAGTAGTTGCTAAGCTACACATAAAGTTGCAAAATACTTATAAAAATATGTAGGATTTGGTCAACTTCGGAGACTTGTGTTCATTAATAAATTATAAATGTATTGGGTTGGCCATGAAGACCTGCATTGTTTTTAATTAACTTGAAACTTAATTCAGTCACATATTCGCATTTTGAAATCTTTATCAAACCAATTCATTAAACAAACTTTTTGAAAAAAAATAATACAATAAAATTTTGAGAATAATAGTTTAGTTAATTCTTCAATTGATACATCTATTTTGGCTTTGGAAATTGGAATTGAGGGGTTGAAATGAAAAGTACATGCAATTTTAGTTTTGCAATTGTTTGAAGAGTGGATAATAAAACTAAAACAAAGAGAATGATATGTATATATATAACTATACATAATATGCATGCATGATTAATATCAAAGGATATTCTTGATCAAATGGAAAAGTGTGTGTTGTAATTTGTGCATACATTATATTATATACTGGCATATAATTTTTATACCTTAAGGGTATTACGGCAATGGTGGCATCGGAAGCAGGCCTTATGATAAATACGACCATCTGCAGTTAGTTTATCAACAAGGCACACAGTTTTGGTACAAGCCATGCACTTTTGTGTGGTTATTCCAAAACTGGCCATGGCTTCTTATATGACCAAACCCTGACCAGAAAGAGCAAGAGAGAAAGAGAGGGAGGAAAGTTGCACCCTTCTACAAGGATTTCCTCTGCTGAAGTTTTTCCTAACCCCGCTCTGCTCTCTCTTTTTCTGCCTCCTATTAAAAATAGGAATGAGAACAAGAGATAAAAAAATATCATAGGAGGGAGGGGGAGGGGGTGAAAAACAGAATATCGTTGTAGACAGCAGTGAATTGCGGATGACCTTAACGAGGTTTATATGTATGCTATATATGATGAATTGTGTATAAATTGTGGATCAGATGAACCCAGATTTTATATAGAATATAGTTGCAGTGATGAGTTTGGCTACCCAACAGTATTATTGTCCGAATTCAAAATAATCTCATTATCTCATACATCAAGCGTTTTTTTTTTTTTTTTTTTTTTTTTTCCATTTGGAAAAATAAATAATACCCTCTATTGAAGTGAGTTTGTTATAAAGTAGCGGTGTGTCAAGCTTTGAGGATGAATATTATGGTAAGTTAATATCTAGAAATAGTCTAAATTTAATTAAAGATGAATGGATACCTGTACGGCTGTACATTTTACTGACTGACTCATTATAAGTAAGTTTTATCCGTAACTTTATTCATTTATAAGAAACAAATCAAAATCTATACCCACGTTGGCACACATACAACCTGGTATTGATGGCAGTTCTCGTCAAAGTTAGCAGCAGAGTAATCCAATGATCAAGAAACATGAGAACGTTATATGAACAGATTACCCTGCTTAAGAAAATGGGAGCATAGACAGAAATCCAATTGAAGCCTGAATCTCAGCATTGTGGAGGCACCCATTACTTTATTAACAGTGTTTTGTGACTTATAGTTTGATTCACCAATTGGATTTCCCTCATTAAAGAGATTAACTATGGTATTGGTACCCCCAATGTTGACAAGACTCTGATTTTAATGTTCTTTTGCTTCAGTCCTGATCAGAATATTCACCAAGATCCTATTATGACTGTTATTGCCATGTATTTGTTTATAGTTTTAGAAAAGATTTGTTGATGGTAACAAAGTGCACTTCTGTGTAAAAACTAAATGTAGTGTAAATTTTGGAATGTCACTTCTACTTGCCAAAACGATATTTTGATGACGACATGTGGGGAAAATAAGAGGTATATATATAGAAAAGATGTTTCAACTATATAATTCATCCAAAATTTCACCAGTGAATTTATAATTTAATAATAGCAAAAAACAGAAATTACATGGCAGGGCATTTGGTCTAGTGGTATGATTCTCGCTTTGGGTGCGAGAGGTCCCGAGTTCGATTCTCGGAATGCCCCTTTTTTTACTCATTTATCAGCGCATTTGTTATTCTCAAGAGTGTTTTGTTATTATTATCAACTCAAATGCTGTCTTGATTTTATACAAGCCTGTCAAAAAAAGAAAAGAAAAAACTAGTATGACAGCAAGTCACCAACAGAAGTTGCTTCAAACTGCTTGCATAACTTCGGTTCTTTGATTTAAAATGTTTTCAAGAGATCATGAAGCAAAAGACTTCTCTATTTGTAATGGATTTCAGCCCCCTTCACTTATGAAACATCAAAAGTACAAGTAATGTTTCAGCCTGTAGTAAAAAAGAGATTGACACCATTTTTTTTAGGGGTGTCATGTGATAAAAGTCAGATGTATGACTTAAGAGACAGAGTTTTAACTTCAGAATCCACCTTGAAATAATTTTTCCAAATCAATTTATTAGTTTTTCATATAATTAGCAAACTACCAAATTTGTATAATAAACCACTTGGTCAAATGGTATAATTCTTGCTTAGGGTGCAAGAGTTCCCAAGTTCATTAATGCCTGTTGTTTTTGATGATTTGGGAGCTGACATGCTTGACTTGAGTTGATATTGATGTAGTTAAATATCAAGAAGCATCAGGTTTTATTTCTAAATTTTAACCTTTTGAAGCTCTGGTAGCTGACAAGCTTGACTTAGTTTGTTTAGTTAAAAAAAAAAGCATCAGATGCTGCATTTGAGTGTGTTGAGATGAACGATATGATACATTAACAGTTTTGGATGGAATTTTTTCAGAACCAAGTGACAGCTTGCTACTGAAAATGCAATATAATAATGTGTTGCAAGTCATAGTTGATCTAACAATCCAATAAAAAAGTCATAGTTGATCTTACTGTAGAACTGAAGACAATGTGGCATACATTATATAAAACAAGGGGTAGATAAGTAAACTCTCTTTGACACCTTGACAAGAAAAATAAGTTATATTGACTGACTATTGCCTATCCAGTTAAGCATATCTGCTCATTTGTAATTCTATATGCAATCTTACTGTAGAACTGAAGACAATGTGGCATACATAAACAATTTTAATAGAAAACTTGACATAGATTTGACTTAGCCCTTTGCCTCTTAATGTGGGCATTTGGTCTAGTGGTATGATTCTCGCTTAGGGTGCGAGAGGTCCTGAGTTCAATTCTCGGAATGCCCCTATTTTTTCACATATTTGTCTGTGACAGTTATGTCCTCATGTGTGTTTTTTCATTGACTGGCACAAAGACATAACACTGCATTCTCAGGCAGAACAGAATACTCGTGGTTGCCTTTTTTCCACCAAAAGAACAGGAGATGATGTGAATCACAGTCTTAGCAATCTGGCTGTAATCATCCTTCACAGTTGTCACCAAGACAGCTTGCCACGACACACTTAACAGTTGCTTTGATTTTCCCATCTCTCCACAAGTTTGCAAGTCACAACACTGATATTGTGGAATGTGATCTTAAGTCTTAGTATGGCATTTGAACTCTACATTCTACAATGAAGTAATATTTCTAAATCAACTATTCCATTTCTGTTAATCAGGAAGGAGGTGTTGAATTGTTGTCCATGATGCCTGGCACCTCAAAAATATCAAATTCTTAAAACAATTACTATTCAAATCCATTACACATGTACCATTAGCAAGTATCTTGTTTTAGACTTTACAACACTTTGATGTAATATGTGATTACCTACATATCAAATCACATGGTGTTTGATTTGATGTAAACCAGTCAGAGAAAGAAAGAAAAAATAGTATGACACCTACAGAAGTTACTTCATTCAGCTTGGTTCAGTCTGCAGTAACATACAAACAGATACACATTGTGAAATTTGAGTTCTTTGATTTAAAATGTTCTATAAACCAATCAACAACTGTATTAGTGTTGGTGGACATCTAATGGATTTCAGACCCCAGCAACATTACAAGTACAAGTAATGTTTCAACTAGTGGTAACTAAAAAGAGAATGCTATCAATTTACTGATGTCACGTGGTACAAGTCAGATGTACATAGAAGAAAAGTTTTCACTTCAGAGTCCTCCCTAAAATAATTTCGCCAAATCAATTTATTAGTTTTAAATATAATTGGCAAACAACAAAATTTCATGAAAGGCTTTTGGTTTGTATGATTCTCACTTGGGGTGTGAGAGAGAGAGGTCCTAATTTCATTCTTGGAATGCTTACAAGCTTTGACTTGTGAATTGTTGTACTTAGATACCAACTATTGTCTATAAATTTTAGCATTTTGAAGCTCTGGAAGTTGACAAGCTGGACCTGTTAGTTTGTTTACTTAAAAAACAATAAGCATCAGAGCTGAATTAGAATGCATTGGAATGAATAATGGGATACATTAACAATTTTGGCTGAATGTTTTTCAGTAGCATGTGACAACTTGCCACTGAAAATGCAATATAATGATATGCTGCAAGTCATAGTTGGTCTAAAAATATAAAACCAGATGGTTAAATAAGCTAACTTTGTTTGATACCTTAACTAGAAAAACAAGTTATCTTGACTGCAAATTTCCTATCCAGGTAAGGAAATCTGGTCATTCATGCAATCTTACTGTAGAACTGAAGACAATGTGGCATGCATAAACAATTTTAACAGAAAGCTAGACATAGATTTCAGTATTTCACCTAGCCTTCTCCCTCTCAATGTGGGCATTTGGTCTAGTGGTATGATTCTCGCTTTGGGTGCGAGAGGTCCCGAGTTCGATTCTCGGAATGCCCCTAACTTTTAATTTTTATCTGTGGCTGTATTATTTATGTGTGATTGTCATTGACTTGGCACAAAGACATGCACTTCATTCTCAACCCCCCTATTTTATTTTTTTTTCTTTTCATATTTATCCTTGCCTGTGTTATTCTCACGTTTGTGTTTGTTATTGACAAGGCAGAATGACATGTACTGCATCCTCAGCCAGAAAAGAATAGTTGCAATTGCGTTTTTCCACCAAAAGAATAGGAAAAGACGTGAATTAGTCTTAACAATCTTGCTGTATTTGCTTTCATTGTGAGCACTAATACAACTTCCCAAGAGGCACTTTGAAGTTACTTTCACAACACTGAGGTTGTGGTATCTGATCTTGTGTCTCAAGTACGCCATTGGAACTCTGCATTCTACAATGAAGATTGCAAAATCAACTGTTATCTCATATTCAATAGGGAGGTTGTGAATTGTTGTCTTTGCAATGATGCCTAGCACCCAAAAATATCAATCTTAAAAAAATGTATGAACAAAAATTGCACAAATATTTATTCATGTCCATCTTATTTTATAATATACAACACTCAGAAGTCAGATGTGAACTGTGATAACCTACATATCAAATCATATGGTGTCAGATTTTATGTAAGCCAATCAGAAAAGGAAAAGAAAAACTAGTTTGACATAGTTTGCTTAGTTAAATACCAACAAACAACTATCGAGTTTGATTTCTAAATTTGAGCCTTTTGAAGCTCTGGAAGCTGACAAGTTTGGCATAGTTTGTTTAGTTAAAAAAACAATAAGCACCAGAGCTGCATGTGAATGTGTTGGGATGAATGATATGATACATTAACAGTTTTGGATGGAAGTTTTTCAGTACCAAGTGACAGCTTGCTACTGAAAATGTAATATAATAATGTGTTGTAAGTCATAGTTGATCTAACAACCCGATTAAATGTCATAGTTGATCTAACAATCCAATAAAAAGTCATAGTTGATCTTAAAATATTAAAATCAGGGATAAATAAGTAAACTCTTTGATACCTTGACTAGAAAAATAAGTTATCTTGACCGACTATATCCTATCCAGGTAAGCAAATCTGCTCATTTGTAATTCTGTATGCAATCTTACTAACAATTTTAACAGAAAACTAGACATACATTTAACTTAGCCCTCTGCCTCTCAATGTGGGCATTTGGTCTAGTGGTATGATTCTCGCTTTGGGTGCGAGAGGTCCCGAGTTCGATTCTCGGAATGCCCCATTTTTACACATATTTATATGTGCCTGTACTCATAGCCATAGAAATAATTTTGTTGGTTGTTACACTGCAATTATTTAATATTCAAATATTCATAGTTGACAAATGGAATTTTTCCAGCCAATAGAATTGGTTTTTACTAGCAATAATAAAGCAGGGAAGTCTAATTGAGAGTTACATAACTACTTTTACTGGACATTCATATAGCCGCGAGTATGGCTACTAAAAGTGCTTATTATTCCGGGAAATTGAAAGAGCTTTTACCGGCATCCCTTATAATGTCGGCAATACATTTACCGATGAAGACAGCCACTATTATTTAATTGCCGGTAAATGGTTTAGTGGCAATTTCTATTGTCACTAAAAGGAAAAATAATTGCCACCAAAAATCACTTTTGGTGTAGTGCACAAGACGTTTAGCAGTTGCTTTGATTTTCCTATCTCTCCTATCCACAAGTTTGAAAGAATCAGTTACAACACTGAGATTGTGGTATTTGAACTCTACATTCTACAATGAAGTAATATTTCTAAATCAGCTATGCTATTTCAAATTAAATAAAGAAGGAGGTTGTGAATTGTTGTCCATGATGCTTGGCACCCAAAATTATCAACTTGTTAAAAACAAATGGATGAACACAATTATTTATTCAAATATGTTACACATGTAGCATTAGCAAGTATCATGTTTTATAGTTTACGATATTCAGATGTGATAACATACATATCAATTCACATCCCATCTGATTTTATGCAAGCCAGTCAGAAAAGGAAAAGAAAAACTAGTATGATATCAACAGAAGTTACTTCATTCAGCTTAGTGCAGTCTGTAGTGCAACATACAAACAGATACGTATTGCAAATCATCAGTTCTTCGATTTAAAATGTTTCATAAACGTACCAATCAACAACTCTATCCATGTTGGTGAACATCTTACAAGAGATCATGAAGCAGCAACAAAATTCTCTATGGCTAATTAGATTTCAGACCCCTGCAACATTAGAAGAAGTACAAGTATTGCTTCAGTTTGTGGTAAAAAAGAGAAAGCTACCAATTTACTGATGTCATTTGTATGCAATTATACTGTAGATTTGACATGCACTTTTAACAGAAAACTAGACATAGATTTGACTTAGCCATTTCCCCTTCAGTGTGGGCATTTGGTCATGGTATGATTCTCGCTTTGGGTGCGAGAGGTCCGGAGTTCGATTCTCGGAATGCCTCCGTACTTTTTCATATTTATCTGTGCCTATATTATCTTCAAGTGTGTGTTTGTCATTGAATAGGCACAACGACATGCACTTCATTCTCAACCCCTATTTTTTTATATTTATTTCTGCTTGCATTGTTCTGATGTGTGTGTTTGTCATTGACTAGGCACAAAGACATGCACTGCATTCTCAGCAAGAAAATAATACTAGCAGTTGCGTTTATTCCACCAAAGAAAAGGAGACAATGCAAATTTGTCTTAGGCTATATTAGCCTTTAGATATGAGCACCAATACAACTTACCAAGAGAAACGTATGTTAGGAAGTCCCACATTGCCTGTCTTAATTCTCGGGGTGCATCTTATATATTTGTTGGACAACTTCACTTAATATCAATTGGTATTAAGTTAAAATCTAACATGATATCAGAGCCCATAACCCATGATTCTTGCTTATTTAATAGGCTCACCTGTTCTGGCAGGAACCTGTTTGGTAGAATTGAAAGTATTAACAGAAAACTAGACATAGATTTAACTTTGCCCTAACTTTTTCAATGTGGGCATTTGGTCTAGTGGTATGATTCTCGCTTAGGGTGCGAGAGGTCCCGAGTTCAATTCTCGGAATGCCCCTATTTTTTCACATATTTATCTATGCCTGTATTGTCTTCACGTGTGAGAAGTACAAGTAATGTTTCAAGTTGTGATAAAAAGGAGAATGCTACCAATTTACTGATGTCATGTGGTAAAAGGCAGATGTACAAGTTAGAAGCAAAGTTTTTACTTCACAATTGTTGAATATATAGATAGAGAGAATTGAACAATGTCATTCCATTACTGAATATCAGAAAGATACAAACGGTGCTGAGCTTCTCTTTAGTTGGAGAGAAGATACAAAATGTCCGATTTGATGTAAGTTAGTCAAAAAAAGGAAAAGAAGATCTAGTATCACACCAACAGAAGTCACTTTGATCAGCTAGGTTCGTCCCTAATACAACATACAAATGGATTTATAGGGCAGAACATGAGCTTGAGTTTGTTGATTTAGAATGTTTTACAAGTCAATCAACAACTGTATTAATCTTGGTGGAGTTTTTTTTTTACAGGAGATCATGAAGCAGAAAATTTTATATCATTGATAGATTTCAGTCCCCTGCACATATGAAACAAACATTGAAAGTACACTTCTGAAAGCTAAATTGGTTAAATAAAATCTTGAGACGGATGATGCTGATGTTTTAATAAACTCATTTATCTTGTGGAGTATATAGATAATATTTTCATTAAAGGTGATGAAAAAGAAGGCATTAAGGATCTAAAGTAACAATTATTCAAGCTCTTCCAAACCAAAGATTTAGGGCGATTGTGTTATTTTCTTGGAATTGAGTTACTCAATCATAGGTGTGTATTTGAAATTTCTCAAAGGAAATATCCTCTTGACATCTTAGAAAAGGCAAGGATGATTGATTTTAAATCAGTTGATAATCCTATGGGATCCATATCTTAACCTATACAAATATAGGATATTAGTGGGAGAATTAAAATTTCTACCGGCCACGACTTGTTTACATTAAAGGGTCACTCAAAAAGGGACTTGTTTACATTGACCGAGGACAACCTAACATTGTTGGGTACTCAAATGTAGATTGAGCAAGAGATGCAGGAGATGCAAGTGATACACAATATTACAAGCTATTGTGTTTTCATGGGTGGCAACCTTATCTCATGAAAGTGTAAAAACTATAGTTGACAGATAAAGTATTGTTGTCAGTTCAAGTACAAAAGCAGAATATCAAGCCATGGCCCACACCACATACAAACTCTTACGGCTGAAGCATTTACTTCAGACATTATAGTTTTGCATAATTTGATGACTTGCTGAGTTAATGTGTGATAATCAATTAGTCTTGTATATATCTCTCTCTTCCAATTTAGTTTTTCATGAGAGAAGAAAGCATATAGAAGTCAATTGTCATTATCTCAGAGAAAAAATTCCTCTCTTGCATCAATAATATTCATTTGTCTTCTTAAGAGATTAACTTGCTTACATCTTCGCTAAATCTTTCCAGAGCCTTAAGATTGCATACAAGATTAAGAGTGTGTCTCTGGGACAAGCTGGATGAATATAATATTTGTGCTCCAGCTCGAGGGGGACAGTTTTGATATTATTTTTAGGGATTCGATAAGATATTCACGTTTCCTTATTTTCTCCTTTCCCCGGTTTCCTTAATCTTAGCCCTTATATATATATATATATATATATATATATATATATATATATATAAAATTAAGTGTGTGAATCATATAGTAGTACATAAGAAGAAAATACTTGTCTCATCTCAAATAGTTCTTTTGATTTAAAATGTTTTATAAGTCAATCAACAGCTGTACCAATGTGGGTGGAATTTTCATAACAGATCATGAAGTAACAATCTTCTCCATCGCTCATGGATTTCAACCCGACCCCTGCATTTATAGAACAACATTAAAAGTACAAGTAATGTTTCACCTTGTGGTAAAAGTCAGACGCATAAGTTAGAGGCAAAGTTTTAATTTCAAATCCACCTTAAAATAATCTCACCAAATCGATTTATTAGTTTTTAATATAAAAATATAATTAGCAAACAACGACATTAGCATAATAAGAAATTAGCACGATGTTTGGCCTTTTTTTTTTTTTTTTTACTTAAACGTTATTTTTAAATTCAAATTAAAAATAAAAAATTAAAAAAGTAGAATCTGTTTATCCTTTTTCATTTTTTTTACTTTAAAAACATCTTTTAAGATAAAAAGTTGTTTGGCAAAAAAAATTCAATTTTTTTATTTTGTTTAAAAATATTTATCTCGTCTAATAAAAAACCATTTATGAAAATAAAATATATTAGTAAAATAAATTTATTCTAATGAAAAAATGTTTTTGGTCAGTTTCTCCTTTTCCATAAGAAAAGCAAAAAATAAGCCAAAAAATCGTGCTTAGGGTGCGAGAGGTTCAAGGTTCATTCTGTTTTTTTTTTTTTTTTTTTTTTTTTTTTTTTTTTTTTTTTTAAGATTTGGAAGCTGACAAGCTTGACTTGACTTGGTAATTGGTGTAGTTAAATACCAACTTGCATGCTGCAGGTTTTATTTCTAAATTTTAGCCTTTTAAGCTCTGGAAGCTGACAAGCTTGACATATTGGCTTGTTTAGTTAAATAATAATAAGCATCAGAGGCTGCATGTGAATGCGTTGGGATGAATGAGGTGATACATTAACAGGTTTGTCTGGAAATTTTTCAGTGCCAAATAAGTGACAACTTGCCACTGAAAATGTAATACAATAACGTGTTGTAAGCCATAATTGATCTTAAAATATAAAACCATGCAGAGACAATGGTACAGGTTCGGTTATAAAGAAAACCAGTTAAAAAATCTCCAGAGCTGCTCACACATGCATTTAATGATGGATAGTGCCTTAACATGTAAATTAGTATATATAAAACCAGAGTGGTAAATTAGGACACTCACTGATACCTTGACTCACACGTAATCAGATCTGGTCATTTCTACATGCAATCTTACCATAGAACAAAGAGAACATGGCATGCATAAACAATTTTACATAACCTAGACATAGATTTCTCTTTGCCAAATGTGGGAATTTGGTCTAGGGTATGATTCTCGCTTAGGGTGCTAGAGGTCCCGAGTTCAATTCTCGGAATGCCCCTTTTTCTTCCACATATTTATCTGTGCCTGTACTGTCATTGTCCTCATCCTCATGTGTGTTTTGTAAATGAGTAGGCACAAAGACAAGCACTGCATTCTCAGACAGAATACAATGCTTGCGGTTGCGTTTCTTCTAAAAGAACAGGAGCAGATGCAAATCAGTCTTAACAATCTGGCTGTATTAGCCTTAACAGTTGAGCTCCAAGACAGCTTGCCACGAGGAACTTAGTAGTTGCTTTGATTTCCCTATCTCTACGCAAGTTAGCAAGCATCGGTCACAACACCGAGACTATTGTATGTGATCTTAAGTCTAAGTATTTGAACCCAATATTCTACAATGAGGTAAAAATATTGCTTAATCAACTATGCTATTTCAAATAGAATAACTGAACGAAGGCCGTTGTCCATGATACCTGGCACCCAAAAAATATCAAATTCTTATAAACAAGTGTATGTACACAATTACTTATTCAAATATGACACCAACAAAGCCACTTCATTCAGCTTAGTTCAGTCTGTAATGCAAGATACATATTGCAAAACTTCAGTTCTTGATTTAAAATGTTTTATAAGCCAATCAACAACTCTATCAATGTTGGTGGACATTTTACAAGACATCATGAATCAACAACAAAATTCTCTATCCCTAATGGATTTCAGACCCCTGCAACATTAGAATTTAGAAGTACAAGTAAGGCTTCAACTTGTGGTAAAAAAGAGAATGCTACCAATTTACTGATGCCATCTAGTAAAAGTCAGATGTACAAGATAGGTTTAAACTTCAGAATCCACCTTAAAATAATTTCACCAAATCAATTTATTAGTTTATAATATAATTAGCAAACAACAAAATTTGCATAGTAAGGCTTTTAGTCTTGTATGATTCTCACATAGCGTGTGAAAGGTCCAAATTTCACATTCTTGGAATTCCCTACATTTATTTAGACTTAAGTATGTTTTTGGTCCCGCCGGTAAGTTATCATTTTTTTCATTTTTTGGTCCCTGTAAGTTCATTTTTCTAATTCTAGTCCTTTTAAGTTTTTGCGCATTTTCAATTTTGATCCCTATAAAATATTTTACTTGTTTTTAGTCCATGTAAGTTGGTATTTTTCCAATTTTGATCTATATAAGCATGAACTTATAGGGACTATAAATAAAAATATTATAATCATACAAGGATCCAAATTAGAAAAGCACAAACTTACATGATTAAAAATGAGTAAAATATTTTCTAGGGACCAAAATTAAAAAAAAAAAAAAACATCCACTTACAGGAACTAAAATTAAAAGAATGAACTTACAGGGATCAAAAATACAAAAAGTGCTAACTTACAACATCAAAAACATATTAAACCTTTTGAGGACCAAAATTCTCTAGAAGTATAAAATTTGAGGACTTGTTATTAAAAGTATAACATGACTTATATACAAGTGTCAATCAATACCAATATCCGTAGTAAGTATGCTCTTAGATTTATCCAAATTTCCTATTTTTATCTCATTTCATTCTCGTTTTCATCTAGGAAATAATATTTGAATACTCGAAAAGTTTATTTCAATTTGTCAAGTTGCCCATTTTTAGTTATCGAGATCTGATTTTAAATACCAACTATCATCAGGTATTTATTTATTTTTATAAATTTTAGCCTTTTGAAGCTCTGGAAGCTGACAAGCTTGACTTGTTAAATTGTTTACATAAAAAAAAGCATTAGAGGCTGAATGTGAATGCGTTGGGTTGAATGATGGGATACATTAACAGTTTTGGATGGAAGTTTATCACTACCTAATGGAAATTTGTCACTGAAAATGTAATAAAATAATATGTTGCCTATCAAGTTTGTCTTAAAATATAAAATCAGAGTGGTAAATAAGCAAACTCCCTTTGATACCTTGACTAAAAAAATAAATTATCTTGACTAACAATTGCCAATCAACGTAAGCAAATCTGGTCATTTGTATGCAATCTTACTTTAGAACTGAAGACAATGTTTCTCACACAAAATATTTTAACAGAAAACTAGACAGATTTGACTTGGTCCGTTCCCCTTCAGCGTGGGCATTTTGTCTAGTGGTATGATTCTCGCTTTGGGTGACGAGTTCGATTCTTGGAATGCCCCAATGTTTTCATTTTTATCTGTGCCTGTATTATCCCTCAAGTGTGTGTTTGTCATTGACTAGGCACAAGACACGCACTTCATTCTCAGCCAGAATAGAATACTTGCAGTTGGGTTTATTCCATCAAAGAACAGGATACGATGTGAATTTGTCTTAACAACCGGGCTGTATTAGCCTTCACATTTGAGGACCAAGATATCTTCCCAAGTGGCACTTAGAAGTAGCCTAGATCTCTGTACTTCTCCTCTAGTCTGCAAGCATCAGTCACAACAGCACTTAGATTGTAGTCTATGACCTCATGTCTCAAGTACACCATTTGAACTCTACATTCTACGATGCAGTAATATTGCTAAATTTACTATGTTGTTTCAAATTGAATAAGAAAGGAGGTTGTGAATTGTTGTCCATGATCACCCAAAAATATCAATCTTAAAAAAATGTATGGGCACAATTATTGTTGGTGCAGTTTTCATAAGAGATCATGAAGCAACAAAGTTCTCCACTACTGATGGATTCAGCTCCCTTCACTTATGAAAATGAAACAACACTAGAAGTACAAGTAATAATTCAGCTTGCGGTGAAAAATGCATTTTAGAGTTGTCATGTGGTAAAAGTCAGATGTATAATGTAGAAGCGAAGTTTTAACTTCAGACTCTACCGTAAAATACTTTCACCAAATTGATTTATTAGTTTTTAATATAATTAGCAAGCAACAAAAATTGCATAATAAGGCATTTGGTCTAGTTGAATCGGATGAATTTGTTTCTTGCTTAGGTTGGGAAAGGTTCCAAGTTCATTCTTGGAATGCCCTTTATGTTGATGATTTGGATGCTGACAAACTTGACCTGCTAATTGGTGCTGCTAAATTTCTGACAAGTCAACAAGCATCAGGTTTTGTTTATAAATTTAGTCTTTTGAAGCTTTGGAAGATGACAAGCTTGTCTTGTTAGTTTGTTTAGTTAAATAATACTAAGCGTCAGAGGTTTCATGTGAATGCATTGGGATGAATGAAGTGGTACATTAACAGTTTCAGCTAGAAGTTTTTCAGTACCAAGTGACAACTTGCTACAGAAAATGCATGTGATAGAATAATGTGTCTAAGTCATTGTTGACCATAAAATATAAAACCAGAGGGGTAAATAATTTTTTATCGGCAAAGAGGGGTAAATAAGTAATCACTCTTCGAAATGTTGACTAGAAAAACAAGTTATCTTGACTTACAATTGCCTATCCAGGTAAAAAAATCTGGTCATTTGTATGCAATCTTTTTCTATAGAACTGAAGAGAATGTGGCATGCATAAACAATTTGAACAGAACCTAGAGATAGATTTAACTTTGCCCTTATCCTTTCAATATGGGCATTTGGTCTAGTGGTATGATTCTCGCTTAGGGTGCGAGAGGTCCCGAGTTCAATTCTCGGAATGCCCCTATTTTTTTTCACATATATATCTGTACCTGTACTGTCCTTATGTGTTTTTTGTCATTGACTAGGCACAAAGACAAGCACTTCATTCACAGCCAGAATAGAATACTTGCAGTTGCCTTTTCTTCCACCAACAGAACAGGAGAAGATGCAAATCAGAGTCTTAGCATTATGGCTTAGCCTTCACACTTTAGCATGAAGACAGCTTTCGACGAGGCACTTAACAGTTGCTTTGATTTTCCTATCTCTCCACAAGTTTGCAAACTTCAGTCACAACACTCAGATTTTGTTATGTGATCTTAAGTCTAAGTATGTCATTTGGACACTACATTCTACAATGAAAAAATATTGCTAAATCAGCTATGTTATTTCAAATTGAATAGGGAAGGATGTTGTGAATTGTTGTCCATGATGCCTGGCACTAAAATATCAAATTCTTAAAAACAAATGTATGAACACTATTATTTATTCAAATTCATTACACATTTAACATTAGCAAGTGTCTTATTTTATACTTTACAACACTCAGATGTAATATGTGATTACCTACACATCAAATGACATGGTGTTTGATATGATGTAAGCCACTCTAAGAAAAACTAGTATGACGCCAACAAAAGTTACTTCATTCAATTTGGTTCAGTCTATATTGCAACATACGTATAGATACATATGGATAAACTTCATTTCTTTGATTTAAAATGTTTTATTAGCCAATCAACAACTGTATCAATGTTGGTTGAGTTTCTACAAGAGGTTATGAAGCAACAAACTTCTCAATTGCTGATGGATTTCAGCTCCCTGCACTTATGAAATAACGTTGAGAGTACAAGTAATGCTTTAACAGGTAAAAAATGAGAATGCTATCAATTTACTTATGTCATGTGGTAAAAGTCATATGTACCAGTTAGAAGCAAAGTTTTAAGTTCAGAATCTACCCAAAAATAATTTCATCAAACCAATTTTCTAGTTTGTAATATAATTAGCAAACAACAAAATTTTCATATTAGGGCTTTTGATTTTTATGGTATGATTATCACTTAGGGTGTGAGATGTCACAAGTTCTTTCTTGGAATGACCTATATTTTGATGATTTAGATGCCGACAAGCTTGACTTGACTTGTTAATTGGTGTACTTGTAAATTTTAGCCTTTTGAATCTCTGGCAGCTGACAGGTTTGATTTGTTAATTTGTTTAGTTAAATAACATTAAGCATCAGATGCTCCTTGCAAATGTATTGGAATGAAGGATGTGATATATTAAAAGTTTTAACTGAAAGGTTTACAGTACCTAGTGACAGCTTGCCCCTGAAAATGTAATATAATAAGGTACTGTAAGTCACGTTTGATCTTAAAATATGAGACCAGAGGGGTGAATTAAGTAAACTCTTTGATACCTTGACTGACAATTGCCTATCCAGGTAAGCAAATCTGGTCATTTGTATGCAATCTTACTATAGAACTGCAGACAATGTGACAGGCATTAACAAATTTAAAAGAAAACTAGACATAGATTTGACTTAGCCCTCTCTCCTTCAATATGGGCATTTGGTCTAGTGGTATGATTCTCGCTTTGGGTGCGAGAGGTCCCGAGTTCGATTCTCGGAATGCCCCTATTTTTTCATATTTATCTGTGCCTATATTAAGTCCATGTGTATGGTTGTCATTGACTAGGCACAAAGACATGCACTGCATTCTCAGCCCCTATTTTCTCATATTTATCTGTCCTGTATAATTCTCACGTGTGTGTTTGACATTGACTATCTCTCCAAAAGTTTGCAAGCATCAATCACAACACTGAGATTGTGGCATGAGCTCTTAAGTCTAACTATGTCATTTGAACTACAAAATATTGCCAAATCAACCACGTTATTTCAAATTGAACAGGGAAGGAGGTTGTGAGTTGTTGTCCATGATGTCCAGCACCCAAAAATATCAAAATTTTATAAACAAATGTATGGCCACAATTATTTATTCCAATACATTACACATGTGGCATTAGCAAGTAGCTTTTTCTATAATTTACATCACTTAGATATACACATCAAATCACATGCTGTATGATTTGATGTAAGCCAGATAAAAAAGGAAAAGAAAAAATAGCATACCAACAGAAGTTACTCATTAAGATTGGTTAAGTCTGTAATGCAACATACAATTAGGTAATACATATTGCAAAACTTCATTTCGTCTCCTGTAAGTGCTTATGGAGAAGCTTATCCAAACAAACCTTTAGTCATTTTTGTGAAATAGGATTGGGACTAGAGATCTCTCGAATATCCAGGGAATGCTTTGTAGAGATACAATCAATAAAGAAATTTTGTTTTCTTTATTTTCTGATCCACTTCCAATCAGATAAAATAATAATTTTGGCTAGAAGTTTTTCAGTACCAAGTGACAGCTGGCCACTGAAAATGTAATATGATAATATGTTGCAAGTCATAGTTGGTCTTAAAATATAAAATCCGAGGGCTAAATAAGCAAACTTTGACTGGAAACTTCCTATCCAGGTAAGCAAAACTGGTCATTTGTGTGCAATCTTATTGTAGAAGTGAAGACAATGTGGCATGTATAAACAATTTTAACAGAACACTAAAAATAGATTTGACTTAGCCCTTTCCCCTTCAATGTGGGCATTTGGTCTAGTGGTATGATTCTCGCTTTGGGTGCGAGAGGTCCCGAGTTCGATTCTCGGAATGCCCCTATTTTTTTCCATATTTGTCTGTCCCTGTATTTCCCTCAAGTGTGTGTTTTTCTTATTTAAGTCTCAAGTATCTTATTTTATAATTTACAACACACAGATGTGATATGTGATAACCCAAATATCAAATCACATGCTGTCTGATTTGATGTAAGCCAGTCAGAAAAGGAAAAGAATAACTAGTATCAGACCAAAAGAAGTTACTTCAATAGTTCAATCAGCTTGGTTCAGTCTGTAATGCAACATACAAACAGATACATATTGCAAAACTTTGATTTAAAATGTTTTATAAGAAAATCAACAACTGTACCAGTGTTGGTGGAGTTCTTATATGAGATCATGAAGCAACAAACTTCCCCCTTGCTTATGGTCATGGATATCAGCCCCCTGCACTTATGAAACAACATAAAAGTACAAGTGATGTTTTAATTTGTGGTAAAAAGAGAATACTACCAATACTGATGATGTGTGGTAAAAGTTAGGGTGTACAAGTTTGATGCGAAGTATTAACTACAGAATTCACCTTAAATTAATTTCATCAAATTGATTTAATAGTTATTAATACAATAAGCAAACAACAAAAATTTCATAATAAGGCATTTGGTCTATCCGTATGAATATGATTCTTGCTTAGGGTGTGATGCTAAAGGTTCCAAATTAATTCTCAGAATGTCCTCTATTTTGGTGATTTGGAACCTGACAAGTTTGACTTGACTTGTTAATTGGAGTAGATAAATACTAACAAGCATTGGGTTTTATTCCTAAATTATAGCCTTTTGAAGCTTTGGAAGATGACAAGCTTGTCTAGTTAGCTTGTTTAGTTAAATAATAATAAGCATCAGAGGCTGCATGTGAATGTATTGGGATGAAAAAAGTGATACATTAACAGTTTCGGCAGCAAGTTTTTAAGCAGCAAGTGACAGCTTGCCACTGAAAATGTGATAGAATAATGTGTTGTAAGTCATTGTTGAACTTAAAATATGAAACCAGAGAGGTAAATAAGTATACTCTCTTTGATATCTTGATTCTTGACTAGAAAAGCATGCTACACCTTGACTGACAATTCCCTATCCAGGTAACAATATCTGGTCATTTATATGCAACCTTATCATAGAACTGCAGACAACATGTGATGCATAAATAATTTTACTAGAACAAAGAAGGAAATAATTTTATTTCTCTGGTACTGTTTGAATAGTACATATACTGATTTATATATAAGTCCTGTTTGGGTAAAATTCTATAGAAGTACTTTTAGGAGAAGAAAATAATGAAATGAGCTTCTCCATAAGCTAAAATGAGTTTTTCATTAGCTAACTATTAGTTACTTTGTAGATGTCCTCTCATCTTTTAGAGAAGTTATATGAGAAAGCTTCTACAAATTAGCTAATGGAGAGATCATTTTGGCTTATGGAAAAACTCATCTCATCATTTTATTCTCTTAGAAGTGCTTCTAAAGAAGCTTATCCAAACATGCCCATAGGAAGAATCATCCCCAAAGAGGAAACCAAATCTGCTAGAATCAGGAAGCACTAAATAGCCAATCATCTATGATCTGATCATAATTCAGATTTTATCCAAATCTGATTCTGAACAGATTTATTACAAAATCAAATCAAGGCATAAATTAGGAAATAATTGATACAAAATTATGGACAAACTTGCAACAAATTTCATCAAAAAACCAGACATAGATTTGACTTACCCCACTCCCTTTCAATGTGGGCATTTGGTCTAGTGGTATGATTCTCGCTTTGGGTGCGAGAGGTCCCGAGTTCGATTCTCGGAATGCCCCCATTTTTTCATATTTATTCCCCCATTTTTTCATATTTATTTGTTCCTGTATTGTCCTCATGTGTGTTTTGTCATTGACTAGGCACAAAGACAAGGACTGCATTATCAGCAAACTAGAATAGTTACAGTTCTTCCCAGGAGAAGATGTGAATCAGTCTTTACAATCTGGCTCCATTATCCTTCACAGTTGAGCATCAAAATAGCTTGCCAGGAAGCACTAAGCAGTTGCTTTTATTTCCAAATCTCTCCACAAGTTTGTAAGCATCAGTTAAATTACTGAGATTGAGTTATGTAATGTTTAAGCCCAGTTATGACATTGGAACTCTAAATTCTACAATGAAGTAATATTGCTAAATAAACTATGTTATTTCAAATTGAATAAGGAAGGAGGTTATGAATTGTTGTCCATGATGCCTGGCACCCAAAAATATCAACATCTTATAAAAAGAAATGTATGAACACAATTATTTATTCAAATTCATAACAAATGTAGCATTATCAAGCATCTGATTTTATAATTTACAACACTGAGATGTAGTATATACGTGATATCCTACAGATGAAATCACATGCTGTTTATTTTAATGTAATCCAGTCGGAAAAGGAAAAGAAAAACTAGTATGACACCAACAGAAGTTACTTGTTTCAGTTTGGTCAGTCTGTCGTGCAACATACAAATAGATGCATACTGCAAAACATCAGTTCTTTGAGTTAAAATGTTTTAAGCCAACAAACAACTGTATCAATGTTGGTGGAGTTTCTACAAGAGATGAAGAAGCAACAAACTTCTCTATTGCTGATGGATTTCAGCTCCCTGCACTTATGAAACAACACTAAAGTACAATGTTTCAACTTGGGTAAAAAAGAGAATGCTACCAATGTACTGATGACGTGTGGTAAAAGTCAGGATATACGAGTTAGAAGCCAAGTTTTAACTTCAGAATCCATCCAAAAATCATTTCACTAAAACAATTCATTAGTTTTTAATAGAATTAGCAAACAACAAAATTTGCATAATAAGACTTTTGGTCTTGTGGTACAATTCTCGGAATGTCCTATAGTTTAATGATTTGGAAGCTTACAAGCTTGACTTGACTTGTTAATTGGTATACTTAAATACCAATAAGCATAAGATATTATTTCTAAATTTTAACCTTTTGAAGCTCTAGAAGCTGACAAGCTTGACTTGTTAGGTTGTTTAGTAATATAAACAATAACCATCAGAGGCTCCATGTGAATGTGTTGGGATGAATGATGTGATACATTAACATTTTTGGTTGGAAGATTTTCAGTACTAACTGACAACTTGGACTTGCCACTGAAAATGTAATAAGAATAATATGTTGCAAGTCATGGTTGGTCTTAAAATATAAAACCAGAGGGGTAAATTTAAAACAAGTTACCTTGACTGAAAATTGCCTATCCAGGTACGCAAATCTGGTCATTTATATGCAATCTAAATATAGAACTGCAAGTGAGGTGGCATGCATAATGAATTTTAACTGAAAAAAGTTGATCTAACAATCCAATAAAAAAGTAATAGTTGATCTTAAAATATAAAACCAGGGGTAAATAAGCAAACTCCCTTTGTACCTTGACAAGAAAAATAAGTTATCTTGACTGACAATTGCCTATCCAGGTAAGCAAATCTGGTCAATTGTAATTATGTATACAATTTTACTGTAGAACTGAAGACAATGTCGCATGCATAAATTTTTTTAACAAAAAAATAGACATAGATTTGATTTAGCCTTTACCCATTCAATGTGGGCATTTGGTCTAGTGGTATGATTCTCGCTTTGGGTGCGAGAGGTCCCGAGTTCGATTCTCGGAATGCCCCTTTTTTTTAATATATATCTGTGCCTGTATTGTCCTCAAGTGTGTCTTAGTCATTGACTAGGCACATAGGCATGTACTGCATACTCAGCCCCTATTTTTTCATATTTATTGTGCCTGTGTTATTCTCAAATGTGTGTTTGTCATTGACAAGGCACAAAGACTTACACTGCATTCTCAACCAGAAAAGGACACTTAGCTGTTGATTCGATTTCTGTATCTCTCCACAAGTCTGCAAGCATCAGTCACAACACTGAGAGTGTGGTATGTTATCTTATGTCTAAGTACGCCACTTGAACTCTACATTTTACAATGAAGACATATTGCTAAATGATCTATGTTATTTCAAGCCGAATTGGGAAGGACGTTGTGGATTGTTGTCCTTGATACCTGCCACTCAAAAATATCAATCTTCGAATAATAGTATGAAAACAATTGTTTATTCAATTCCATTACACATGTAGCATTAACAATTGTCTTATCTTATAATTCACAACACTCACATATAATTCGTTATAATGTACATATCAAATCACATGCTGTCTGGTCTGGTGTAAGCTAGTCAAAAAGGGAAAAGAAAAACTAGTATCACACGAACAGAAGTTCAATCAGCTAGGTTCATCTGTAATACAACATACAAAGAGATCAATAGGGCAGAACTCAAGCTTCAGTTCATCCATTTAGAATGTTTTACAAACCAATCAATAACTGTATCAATGTTGATGGAGTTTTTACAGGAGATCATGAAGCAACAAACTTCTCAACCATTGATGGAATTCAGTCCCCTGCACATATGAAACAAATATTGAAAGTAAAGCACATTCTGAAAGCTAAATTGTTTAAATGAAATTATTAAACCACATTAGAATTTGCAGACAGAATAAAGCACGTTACTTAGTAGCTATCCTTAAGATAGTGAAAGAAAAGATGATAATAACTTTGCAGCTACAATTATCTGACGTGCACATGCTGTGATTTGACTTGTAATTTCTGGTATTATGGAAATGTTTAAGCAAACTTTTGCTTTAATCAGCATTACACTCAACTTGGCTAGGTACATCTGAACATCTAATACATCTAGACACGATACTTACATCTGCTCTGTCAGGTCTTGCTTAGACAATGCCCCAGGTTTGTCAATCTTATTACCCAAAAATAAGCATAGGAATCCCACTTAAAGAAGGTTTGCTCAACAAGTCATGAAGTTCATTTCTAGGGACAGATAAATTGTCATGATCAGCTGTGTCAACAACATAACTGCGAGTTCCACATAAAAAATGATATCAATCATACGTTAAGATCTTGACCATATATATAATCTAAAATGAAATTATACAATAAGTTGGAAAAAAAGTGTGAAATTGAAAATTTGTGTTGCCTTGGATGGAAACAACATACTCCTTTCAATTGTAAATTTGTAATCACATTATCCTAATAATTTTCACTTTTCACATTGATGCAATTAATTCCCCCTGTGATGCTGATGTGGCATATGATAGAATGATGCATCACTCGCTTTTATTTACTTTTCTGGCTAGAAAATAACACAGCACAATGCCACATCAACGAAGAGAAAGACAGTTCACTTCATTCTGATCTCAATAAATCTCTTAGTCAAAGAGCTGCAAGGTGAGATTGCAGCAGTATTTTCATGGAACCTTAGAAGTTGGAACAATCATTCATATTTTTCAATGTGGGAAAAATAAATATAAAGTTTCAAACTAACAAAGTAAATCCTACTCTTTTTTTTCTAATTATATAGTTTCTTGGCATTAATTTTATTTCTGTTGTCAAAATTGAAATTTCTCATTCCATTTCTTTAGAATTGAAGAAGCAAAAAAGGAAACACTACAGAAGATGTTACAGGGAGAAAGGCATATGAAACTTTTCATTAGATAAGACAACATTTCAGTGAGTGGTTTCAAAGTGTTTAGAGGGCATACACAATTGCTGAAACAACACGATAGTATCTCTCCCACATACTTCGAAACCTTGATTGACCACCAAGGTCCTATAACTTTATTGTTACATTCCCTTTAGTTACCTTTTTCATATTAAATCCTACCTGTAGGTAACAAAGTTCATCAAGTAAATTTGCAGAGAAACAAATTAACCTCAAGTCAGTGGAAATAGACAACTCGATACAGTATGGAAAGCTAGTGTACTGTAGGAATCATGTCTTCACTATATCCGCCAGTCTTCATCAAAATCAGACATAAACCAGGCATAAGCAAGGCAGGAAAGAAGAAATGAAATGGAAAATTAATCATGTAAAAGGTCCGGTAACATACTGCAATAACATTTATAGGTGATGTTTTCCCAGCATCCTGAAGGCCAACCAAAGATAACTCCATTTCTTGCTTGAAAAAGAGGCTATCATTGGACAAGAGTAAGAGAAACAAATGTTTACAAATTCCACTATGAAGGTCATTCAATTAATACTGTTCAATGAAATATCAATAGAACACATACACACACATATATGAAGAAGCATTTCAGTTCAAAAGGAAGAGCTACATGATATAATAGATTAAGAGAATCCTAGCAAGTCATAATCCCAACTTAATGTTATATATGCAGTATGTATTGTACTGAAAATAAGTAAATAACTAACTCATGAGTCATCATGTCACCAATCTCTTATTTATGCATTCATATTTACTATAGGGCTCATGTAGTAATACGTTCCAGTACTTTATATTTTTGTTTTTTTGTTGAGTTTAATGAGATCGATCATTGGCAACAAAACTATGCGACTGAGCATGACAAAACAAGCAAAACCAAAGAAGTATGAATCTTAAATTTTCTGACAGATAATATTGAGCATGCATCCAAAGAAGGAAAAGAAAGAGAAAAATAGTGGTAGCTAGTAAGTTCACCTGCGTAACCAATTGACGAAGGCCTCACATAACCCCATTGATTCAATGGAAACACTTTACTTTTTCGATTTCAACAAGTAACAACATTGCGCTTTTCTTTCTATTCCCTCGTTTGTAAAATGTAGAACAAGACATCTTAAGTACAATTCAAGATTATCTATAAACAAAAAAGTACCATTCAAGATTATCTAAAAATAGTACAATTCAAGATAATACAAAATTACCAGTACAAATATGAAATGAAGTGTTTATTTTATCGCAGAAGAATGTTGTTTCGATTGTAGGTAAATGCATGTCATTATTTCCGAATATTGATATCATTATCGTAAATAGTAAATATATATGTAAAATAATGAGATAATAAATATAAAATCATTTTTTTATCTTATTTATTTTACAGTGCAAATGTAATTATTTTAAATTTCTCAAAATGATTATTCTGAAGATGATCTTATAAAACAGAGTATAGAACCCACTAGAGTTGAAAAAATAAAATAAAAAAATTAGAAGATATAAATTCTTCAATAATTATCTAAATGAATTTTCTTATAATTTGGGTTCACTTACACCTAACTGAATCAAAATAAGTAAACAACTTTAGAAATACAAATATCGAAAACATAATAAATATATATATATATATATATATATAATAAAGAAAACTTTGAATAAAATAATTAAAAATCCTTTGAATCAAGTATTATAGCAGTGATTCAAGAGATTTTCAAAACAACAAATATATTTAATTAAAATTTAATTCATATGTAATTTATATAATACAAAAGAAATGTAGATTTTTGTATTGTGTATAGGATTTATTTCTATTTTTAATTTTATTTTTATTTATTCGTAAAACTATCTATAAAAAATTAGATATAATAGCTTCCGTTTCTACTGGTGGGATTGGGATAAAATGCACTTGATCATGTATTTAAATCTGGGTGCAAAAGTTATAAAAAGATGGGGTATAATTAATTAAATCAAGATTATCTATACTTATATTAAAATCATCCATCGTCACATGTCACATTAATATATATAACAAACATGATTGCTCTTTTTTTTTTATTTTCTGATTGAAATATGTAGATGTCTGGAGACTATGACTGGACGGTGATGACTGTTAGGTTCGCATAATGCCATTGCCCCAGGTTGACATAATTTGTCAACTGCCAACTGAAAATATAACTTGGTCGGTGTTTTCTATTACAAAGAATTAAATTATTTTTAAATTTTCGTATAAATTCTTCTATTATTAATTAAGTCAATATGACCCTTCTATTATTAAAATGTTCAATTAATTTCTTAATATTTTTAAAATTAATACAATGTTATCTTTTTCGTCAATGGCTTCCTTTCCTTAAAGAACGTATATTATGTTCTTTCCTTCATATACTTTTTCTTCAACAACGGTTATTATCTTATTTATAATATTCTTCTTCTATATGAAGGTGATTGTCCAATTGTTTGAGAGAAATACCACCTTTATGATGTTTTAAACTTCTTTTTATCCATAAAAAAGAAAGTTTGTGAATGATTGAGGAGACATATATATATATATATATATATATATATATTTATTTATTGTTTATAGTTATTTGAAATATGTTTATTTAGTGAATATGTTTAATCTTTAAAAGAGACATATTATAATTATCGATAGGAACTCACATATACTCTTGACGAAGGATCACATGTTATCCAAACAAAAAAACAATCGCATCTCATGACCTTTAGGATAGAGTCAAAATGTTTCAAATAGTTTGCATTTGCCTCTTCAATCAATCACTAGTATCCCCTTTGCATGGTACCTTTAATTGAATTGTGATGGATTTGTTCATGCTCAATCTAAGTCATCGGCTATTGGTGGTGTTTTCAGGGACCATACTGGAGGTGATCTTTTCCTATGCGTCAGATATTGGATCTTGCTCCATGACTCAAGATTAGCTTTGGTCAATTTTTATTGGAATGGATATTGCTTGGAATTGTGGTTTCAAATTGTTTACTGTGGAATCAGATTCTCAAGTAGCTATTAACTTTCTTAGTCATGGTTATCCTCTTTCTCATGTTTCTTTCGGATAAGTACTAAGGATTCTGGATTTTACTCAGGCTGGACGAAACTTTCCATGATCGCATACGTTGCGTGAAGCAAATCAAGTGACGGATTTATCGACCAAATTTGGTCACTCCTTGGATGAGCGGCTAAGAATTTTTAATTTTGTCCCTTCTTTTATTTCTTGTGTTGTATAGCAGATGTTTCCGCAATCTCTTTTCCTCTGCGGTTTTTAGTTTGTTGTTCCTGAGGTTTTAGTCCCTATTTTCCAAAAAAAAAAAAAAAAAATTACTCACAGGAGAGTGTGGTATGTTATTTCAAACTGAATTGAGAAGGAGGTTGTGGATTGTTGTTGTCGATGATGCCTGGCACCCAAAAATATCAATCTTAAGAACAAAGTATGAACATAATTGTATATTTAAATTCATTACCACATGTAGCATTAGCAATTCTCTCACCTTATAATTTAAAACATTCAGATATAATAGCGTACTTAAAGTATTTTTACTTCATTTGTTGCTTCTAAGTCAAACTCGGGTGTATTCAAACGTAGGTTACAAAATTAATTCTAGAGAAATTTAAACATTATCACAATAGAGTTTAGAGTTTAGAAAATGTTTGAAGTTCCCATATCTACACATACCCATTATTGGAATGTAGCGTGCAATTATTTTTCACCTCTATTTTTCTCGCTTATTAATTATCTTTTGAAAGTTTAAATGTTTTTGTTTCAAAATTCATTTTTTTAATTTTAATTTCTGTAAGTTAATTTTTAAAAAATTTAGTCTATATAAGATATTTTATTCATTTTTAATTCTTATAAATTTTTGTTTTTAATTTTAGTTACTTAAGATTTTTATTTTTTTATTTATAATCTCCATAATTTTATATTTACAATGGTAAAAATTAAAAAATCATAAACTTAAAAGAATTAAAAATAAACAAATATTTTAAGGAATCAAAATTAAAAAAACACAAACTTACTGTTAAAACTAAAATTAAAAAAAAAAAATTTTACATATATAAAAAATAAAAAATATTAACTTAAAGGCGTGACAATAAGACTCGAATTCGTAGGTAAATCCGTCCCGAATGAAAAAAAAAAAGAATTTACTAGATTCGGGTTCAATTTTTTCCTGGAACATGAATTCGTAACTGAATTACAAATATACCCTTATATAAAAGGAGAAAAACTCAAACCCTAACCCTCAGTCCGTTCCCCTCACTTCTCATTCTCAACTCTCTCTAGAAGCTTCTCCTCACCAAAGCCGTCTTCGTCGACGACGACACCTTCTCCAAAGCCTCCCTTGTCGCCGACCAAGCCCGCTCCATCAAGCTCCTCCACCAAGGAGTCCAAACCTTGGAGAGAGAGGTCGACGCTGCCATCACCGTCGCCGCCCGCGCTCGCTCCGAGAAGCGCCAGGCCGAGGCCGCTCTGAAATCCGCCGAATCGCGCGCTCAACAACTCACCGCCGAACTCGAAAACACCACAAGTATCATCATCATTTCCTTTTCTTCTTTACAATCATCAATTTTTTCATTTTTCGTGGCTGCAATTTAGGTATGGAATAGTTCTGATATGTCATATGTGATCCAAAAAACTAATTGTTTCTGATTTTTTTGAAACAGAGGTGTTTGAGTTGCACATGGAAGAGCTGCGTGCGAAGCAAGAAGAGAGGACATTAAACTTCTGGAAGCTATAATTCGGGGTTTTCTGTGCATGGTTTGTTATCAATCTGTTAGTGGATGTTCAAGGTTCATTGCCAATCTCAGATCTATCAACTTCAAACTTTGTTTAAAGCTGTTGTAATTTTTGTTTCCTTTTTGTTTTAAAAATTGAAGTTTTTATGCATTTGAGATTTTGTGGATTCATAATTGTATTTTTAATTGTCACCATTCAATGGCTGAAAACGAAGATTTAGGGTTCGAAGGTTCTTTGGATTTTGTAATTTTCAGAAAATTGTTTTTAATTTTTTCTGGTAAGAAAAACAGTGCATGATGTGGTATTCACTTGTTTCATTGGAGGTACTAATCTCAGCTAAAATCAAGCACCTACTTGGTATTCATGTGGTATTCACCTTTTGTTTTTTAGATTAAAGTTTCTGCTACAAATGTTACTCTTATTTAGCTCCATTTTTGAATAAAAAATAAAGGTGGATGTTATAGATAATAACTATTGTATAGAAGATTTTAGTTAAGACAAATGAGGGAAGGAAAAGCATTTGTCAAAAAGAAGAAATTATATGTGCTCACCAACTAATATCATTTTGTACTTCATAATTGGAGGCATGCAATTAATCTGGTTTTCTATTTGGGTCTGTTTCTCATATTATCATATTGCAACTGTTACTCTTGCATTTTAAAAGAAGTTGGTGTTTCTTACTTGCTTCAATAATCTTTATTTCCTTTCAATTTGACAGTGTGGCATATGCTCTTAATAAACTACTGGTTAAACATAAAATTTAGTCCCTATACATGTCATGAATTCTCAATTTGGTCCCTACACAAATTTATTAAATTGGCCCCTATACATGTAAATCTTAGGTACATGTGTTAATTATTCTTCAAATAGGTTAAGCATTGATGTTTTTTTTAACATGAAAACTGTTATGCTAACATTAGGGGTTCTAATTATAGGTCCTAACTAAACATAATGGTATTGATGAGAACCAATTCTATGTGCATAGAGATGTTAAAATGAGGAAATGTTCTTTTTGTGATTGGAATATAATAAATTGCATCCAATCAATTGATGTGAGAACCAATTCTATGGATCTATTCTGAAATTGTGGCTACTGCTTGGAGTTGCTATTTTTTATGGTAGTATTAAGAAGCAGTTTACCTTTTATTTTACATTTTTTTCCTTTGCTTTTGCCAAAAGTACTTATGATCACTCTCTTCTGTTTGTGATATGAGTGTTATTATTATGTGTTTTGGGGCTAAAGTATAATTTATGGGTGAACTTGGAGAATTTTTAGTCAGATTTATAATGTTGACCTCTTGCACACGTATGTGGTTGAAATTCAAGTTTTGGTTTGTGTTTTTGTTTAGGGGAGGTGTGGTTCGTGTTGGAAGGTGGTCGGTCACTTTTGGGTTACTGTGGATTCATGGTTGCTTAGCTTATATATTGTTAACTTTTTTTTTTTTTATATATAAATCAAATAGCCAGGGCGGGGCGGGGAAAACCCGACCCTCAGTAGGGGCGGGGATGGGGAATGGTTTTTGAAACCCGACGGGGATCGGGGGCGGGGTCGGGGATGGGGAATGCAAAACCCACCCCGTTGCCATTTAGAGTACTTAGACTTTTTTTTTGTGAAGACTCCAGAGCAAGTATGGTTGAACCATTCGTATAGTTGTTGTTGGCCCACCAAGAAAGAACCTATCCTTACCCCAGGCATTCCTTGCATGCGAGAGGGATCAGAACGAGACAGAGTTATCTCAAGTTCGAATCTTTGGAAAAATTTCTAACCTCAGACAGATATTTTTCACTTGGGTGAACCGTTTGAGAAGCCAAATTACGATATCTGAGACATCAGAGAGCAATAGTTGCCATTCTACTTCTCAACCCTTTTGGTAATTTTCTTTTGTTTATTATTTTTCTCCTTCCCTTTTCTTTCTTCCGTGATTGATGCATGTTGAACGAATGAGAATCGATTTCTGGGTACTCATATAAGCATTTCATTGCACATTTGATGGGTTCAAGCTGGAATTTCAATTTAGTCACTGTTGCCTAGCCCCTGTTTGTGATAATGCTTAACTCTCTTCTTCACTCTCTTAGCATAAGAATATGTTATGTATTCAATTAATAGTGTCTGTGTGAATAGGGAATGAGGGGTTTACGAAGCCTTGAGGTTTGGAAACTGGGAGTTGTCAACTATTTGGATGCATTGAAACTGCAGGAAAAACTGGCCTTGGATAGAAAACTTAATAGGAGATGTGATACTCTTCTGTCTTTGCAACACCCCCCTACATACACTGTTGGAAAAAGGCAAACTGTTCACAATTTGTTAATCCCTCAATCAGAGTTGGACAAAATTGGAGCTGAACTTCACTACACACAAAGGGGAGGAGACATTACATTTCATGGTCCCCACCAAGCCATTTTGTATCCTATCATATCACTCCGCGATATGGGACTTGGCGCTCGAAGTTTTGTAGAGAAAATTGAGTTAACCATGATTAAACTGGCTGCTATGTATGGTGTGAAAGCTTGTCCTGGACAGAGTGGTGAGACTGGGGTATGGGTTGGAGAAAGGAAGATAGGCGCGATTGGTGTTCGGATATCAAGTGGAATCACTTCTCATGGGATGGCATTTAACATTGATCCTGATTTGAGCTACTTTAAGAACATTGTTCCCTGTGGAATTGTGGATAAAGAAGTAACATCTTTGAGAAGGGAGACAGATTCTGTCCTTCCTGAGGAAGAAATAATACAGGAGCAGTTGATTTCATGTTTTACAAGAATCTTTGGTTATAGTGACCTGATCCGGAAGGAGGATGCTTCAATATTTTTTGATAAAGAAACTGAATGAGATTCAGCTAGCTGATAATTGTATAACATTTGTTTTTTCTTTCATTCTTTGAGAAAACTTGTATGATACATAAATTGGCCAAATCCTGTGCAGTCTGCATTTGTTTCTTTTATTTTATTTTTTTCTGAATTTCTGTGATAGACTGATAGTTGATAATCATAAACCTAATCCAATAGATTGATTCCAATAATTAAATAATATGTTGTGTGTTGAATGATAAAATCACATTACTCAACTTTATATATTTGATTGTTTACGACTTTTTTTTCCTTCTTCTCCGGTGACTTGAAAAGTAGATATAATAGTCAATTTGGGTGTAGTGGCGATGAAAAAAATGCATCTTTACAATACTAAGATGTTGATTCACTCATTCTCACACTCATCCTATCTTTACACGAGTACTGCACGTGTTAAATAGTGAGTGAGTCCTTGGTAGGTAGTGTGTTGTGATGCTAACATGAGTTGGAACATGGAAGTGATCTTGACTTCATGACCGTGTGTGCTAATTGCTAAATAATGAGCTACGGTATTGCTGTGGCATATTTATTCCTCTTAAGATCGGGTGTGGAAAATCAGACCAGAGATTGTTGTGTTGATGAATCTGTTTGGTTGGCTGTTGAGACTACAAACTTCAATTAAATTCCTTTTCCAATCAGAACAAGTTTACTTCTGTCACGTGACCAAACAAATAGCAAAGCAAAGAGCAAAATAACCATAAGGAGAACTATGGACTTTCTGATGACAACTTAGACAATAAGGTTATTTTTTGGATCATCATGTGAAATATCCACTAATTTTATTGATGATTAAACTCTAAAAAAACTTGATTGACCGTTTTTAGTGAGATTTTTCCTCATAATCACATTTTCTCTATCCATAAAACTCAAACTCGAGATTTTATTTAAGGGAATTAAGTCGAGAACCACTCAGATTAATGACTTATTAGTTAAAACAACAAGCTCATGAATCAAAGTCACTTCCATAAACAATCAACTAAGTGATAACTTACCGAAATTGGTCAACATAAGCAAAACAATCAACCATGTAGAAAGGTGCTTTTGCATTTAAGGGGAGCTGCTCCAGAACATTATTGATGAACCAATTTGATTAAACTAGCCGATTAATCTATAAGTAAAATATTTCGTTAAGTTTGCTAGTGCAAATTCTATTTTATTCTTGCTGACATGGACCATATGTTTTTTCTCGGCTGAAAGAATATTTGAAGCCGCAGTCTCACATGCAAGTTTGATTCTACACAAGACATTTTGATTTAAAAACCTCCATTATTAAAAGCAAAATTTTATTCCAGACCAAATTAAAAAAAAAAAAAAAAAAAAAAAAAAAAAAAAAAAAACACATCGTCTATTAAATATCTGCGAGACCTCAAAACTGTATCAAATACCATGTAAAAAAATGGTTACATACTTTAATGGAGCCAATCCTGCTATTTATAGAAAATTTACCTTTTTCTGTGTATGAATATCTTTCATAAACATGATGTGCATATAAGTAGAATTCGTTCGTTATTGAGTTCTATACAATTATAGAAATTGCACGCAAACTAACCAGTTACAAGTAGGAATATAATGAACTCGCTATAGTGTTTATGTCGTGCATGTGGAGCGGAAATGATGCTTCCCTGGGAGGAAGAAGCTTCATGCTCCTGAAAAGTAATCTTACCCAGCTAAGTTTAGCTGTGCCTGTCACACAGAAATACAAAATAATAATGTAAGATAATATGGTCAAGAATGTCAGCAAAATAAGGAAAGGAAACCCATTAGATATCATGTTATTAGTCACATGATATAATATTAGCATGTGATGGAAAGATTGTGGAAATGTCAGAAAAGTATGGGATTTGATTAAGGATCACATGATAAGCTCCTTTCATTCCATGTTCCTACCCCACAACACAACAAAGATGTGGCAGGTTAACTAATCCATGCATCATCCTTCTCCTTCCTCTTCAATTCCCTAAATCTGAATCTTTTACACAGCTATTGAGTATTCATTGGCTGAAAAAACCTTAAATACGTTTCATTTCATCCTTTTAAAATAGTGCAGGCTACCTAATTAACCTAAACCTCTTTGTTCTCCATTGTCCATCATAGTCTTCACTCTTCAACCACCAACAAACAATAAAAAAAAAAATTGCTACACCTCAGATTCACCACTGTCTTAGACACAAACTACAACATAACAAAGCCTAGAAACTTTTCTATGGGATAGTTCCAAGCACCAGAACTCCATTCTTTTAACTATCTTCAATTGTTGATTCCACAAGACCCTGCCATGAGAACCACTCAACGTGCTTTGGTGGGTCTATTTGTCTTAATTCTCACACACTTCATCATTTTCTCTATAGTTTCAATGACTAGTGAGACTAGAAGTAATCCGATAGGTAGGTGTCCGCCACGGAAGCTGCTAGATCGTGTCTCCTCCTTCTCTGCAAGTTTAGATAAATTGAAAATAGTTTATGAGGCTCCTCAGAGATCAGTAAATACAAGTTTAAGGAAGAATCCTCCAAGCAACTCAAACCCAACCCATAACAAGTGACTTTGATTTCATTTGTGTGTAGAGATCACAATTGGAAGGAGGAATTAAGTCTAATTCATCCCTTTCTACATTTTTGCAGTTGGTCAAGCTAACGGTTGGATAGGTAGGAAAGCTGGTTTTGCAATCAAGATCACATTTTTTACTTAGCTGTTAGGACTTTGTTGAATTTTATTTTTGTTTTGGACCACAGAAAGAGTTCTTAGTTAATGCAGTAGGAACTTTATGTAGCATTGTTTTGTACTTATGTTTTATTAGGTTAGATCACTGGTTGGAAGCAGGTTTCTGACAAGAGAGTACATTTTTGGTTTAGAGATTACTGAAAAAAAAAAGTGTTCATTAGTTTCTTTATGGCAATATTAGAACTTTTGCCTTTTCCTCATGGATCTATCTAACATTAAAAGGTACTCCCATCCATCTTTCGATGATGTTCTGACTCTGATACTGAAAATCATCCTTTAACAAACTGATCTAGCAAATTGCCCACTCTTGCTTTTTGAGAATTTTCTCACTTGATCTCCCCTTGGCTGCAGTATAACATCAGCACAAATGACAAGATAATATCTCAATCTTTCTTGTTATTTATAGGTAACGTGACTTATTTCTCCAACCAACAACTTAACTAAACTAACTATTTAGTATTTATGTAACTAATTATCAGGTACCAATAGGGACTGCGCCGCGCCCCCC
>PYAF01000487.1:158706-170414 GCA_007407185.1 Glycine tomentella | reverse complement strand
CCCCCCCCCCCCCCCCCCCCCCCCCCCCCCCCCCGAGTATATGAATCCTCATTCTTCTCTGTATTCATATGGGCTTGGACAGCTAAACTAGAAAAGGAATTCAGCCCATTCAGAAAATGGATGTCTTAAGTGAGACCTTAAACATCTTAACCTCCTTTATTATTATAGGCAACATGACTTATTTCTTCAACCAACAAGATAAACTAACTCTTTATGTATTTATGTGATTAACTATCTAATAGATATTTATCAAAATCACTTGTATATGTTTTATGTTGGAGTATGAGAAATAACATTGGTAGTTGTAGGATTTAAAAAACAAGAATAATCAACCATGATGCTGAAAGCCACTTTATTACAATCATTCAAATTTACACATGCAATGACTGCTTGCTTCAACAGAAGTATATTTTATGCACCCACTTTCACATGAATGGTTTCCAGTGAAAAATCTTTCTTTACACTTAGATTCAATGTTATAGGGGAGTGGATTAGAGGATGTGTAACAGTTACATCATAATCGCCATGGTGCAGTGATATATGTACAACTCCTCTGTCGTCTGCTGTGGCAATATGAGACCCAGTTCCCCACTCCTGAATCAGCTTGTCCACAACATCTCCAGCAGCAGTATTTTTGAAAATCTCATTGATTAGCCTCGTGGCGTTGAAACCAGCTTGTGCTGGACCAGAAAACATTATAATCCCTTCAACAGCAGGATGAGAATAAGCCTCTCTTAGTACCTCTTCCAAGTACTCTGCCTACTCAAGAAACAAGAATGAGAAAAGTAAAGGTAATGTCAGTAACCTGGCTGGTACGTTGAGATTTCTTTATTTCTGACAGATAACAAGATAAATTTGGTTTATTTTCCATTAAGGAATCTTTTAAAGGAACTAAATAAAAAAAATTGATAGTTTAATTTCCATGTTCTATCAATGAAAAGAAATTATTTGCACTATCAACCAATCATAAATTATTCCAGGTATGACTTTACTGACAAGTGACTTTGATTACCATGTTCTTTACTAACATTCTAATTAAATTCTAATTTTTTTTACTATTGGTGTGCAGCATCCAATTTTACGGATGACTAATGTCCGCCTTAAAACTGGCTAGCCATCTTTAATAGACTTTCCCCTCTCAATCACATTTTTAGCATCTACAAGACCTTGTTTAAGGGATCCAAACCCAACTTCACTCGACATGTTGTTTCACAGAGGAGAAGCTTATTGGAATATTTTGTGAAGTTGAGGAAATACCTGACTAGGTTGTGGATACACACTTGCTTCTGTGAGCCATATTGGAAGTCCAGTTGTAGCAAGAAGATCAAGACCTGACCTCATATAAGCAAGATTTGGCTGGCCAATAGCAAAATGGCCTTGCAACCCTGTTGCTGCTGACATTCCAGAAACTCCTGGAAATGACAGAATCTCCTTAAGTTCTTTATATATTTGGCTGGGCTGGAAGCCTCATCCCCACTATAGTCTATATTCAATGGTGTTAAACTCATTCAGGAACATCTTTGTCTTTGGATCAAGCTTGTAAGCTGTTGCATATGCTGCTGAAGGGCATTTTCACCGAATTTGTCCTTGTAAAGGTGGAAGTGGCGATTCTCATTCATCACATCCCATGCAATCAGTTCTCCTTTGCATCTTGAAACCACAGATTTCATTCTTTCAGCTGCTGCTTCTCCTAATTTCTCAGATGATAGGGTCTTAACCCATTCTGGCTGTTGTTTTGGATTGTCCCGGCCCAGAAAATGTTATGGCCTCTCACAGAAATGCCATTCTCTTCGGTAAATTTCATCATGGCATCTGGGATAGTTTAGTTTTCCTCGCCTTGCTTTTTCTCCGTACTATACCACTTCATCTCATTCGTGAAGGTTGTGAATTTTAACCTTGACACAAACCAACTCTGGTAGTCTTAATTTGTTTTGAGGATATGATGGTTCATTCCACATCCAAATGGAAAGTTCAACTTTAATGGTTTGGCGATGACTGTAGCTCTTTCAATGCTGTTTCATTTACATCAGTTATCTGGAATCTCACTTTCCTCCTACGTACCTGCATGTTATAGATCAAGACTTGTTATATAATTTATTTATTTTTACAATTTATTACTGATTTTATCTATGCAGTTTGGTCTGCTATTGCCTTCACCTTCTTAATTATCATATTCTTGAGTTGACTAACAATTGGTGAATTTCATTTTAGAAGTACTACAAAAATAATTGCAATGATTCTTCCCTGATTTAAAGCACTAGTATCTATGTGAAAGTGATATAAGAAGCATTTTCATGTAAATTCCAACATCTATAAGGGGGCTACGATTTGCATTAGCTTACCCTCTCAATGCTGCCGTCTTGTAGAGTTCTCCACTGCTTTTTAGTATATGGTCATAAGGAGATACTGTCAGCCCATATTTCCACAGTGAAATTCTTGCTCTGCAATGTTGAAAAAATTTTAGTTTACAAAACAGGTATCTAAATACACACACAAAATGCAGGATCTCCCGCAATTCTCAAGCACGTATAATTCCTTTAATGTTACATGAATTTTGTAACCATACAGGACTCTTCTACTGCATTTTATTTACTTTTATTTATTTATTTTTTTCCATCATTCCTTAGCTCCCACAAGGTTTGGTTGCATGCTCTTGAATCAGAACCTCCTAACATCCTAGTTTTCTTATTTAGAATAATAATGTTTTGTAAACCTCCTAGTACGGAAGTCCAATTCCTATGGATAAATAAAAAAATAAAAAATTGAAGGTATTAAATTAGTTCTTTCACTGTGGACATGTATCATTTTTGTTAAAATAAATATCTGAATGACAACACATTACACATATAGTTGTTGGGTTGGTAACCCCATCTAATTGCGGAAGCGAGTAAATCTGTGAGGAGATGGGAAAATATAGAAGCAGAAAAATTTCACCCAGAGAACACAAAACGATTTTAACGTGGAAAACCTCCTCAATGTGAAGAGTAAAACCACGGGACACTAGTCCAGAAAAACATCCACTATGAAAGTAGGATTACAAAGTAACAATCTCTCTAGTGTGGAACTAGAGGCTAACAGACAAAATTTCTTCACCCACTAAAGGATGGCTCACACTAATTATATCTCTCACTGGAAGGATTTATCTCACCAAAAATTGGTGGAACTCTCTCTCCTTTCAAAGAGGAAGTCTCTCATTCTCTTTAAAGAGGAACTCTCTCACTATCTTTAAAGAGGAACTCTCTTATTTTCATCTGAGAAAAAAACACTCAGGATTGCTCACTCTCGGATGCCTCTCGAATCTACATCCTTCCTCTTCTTCTGCTCTCACCTTCTGCTTCTCTTCTTCTGCCAAATGAAAGGTTCCTATTTATAGGAACTGAAGCGCACAGTAACTGCAAAAAAAAAACAAACCTCCTGCGGCTGCTTTTCGGTGGATGCGCAGTTTTTCAAAGTGCACAGTAAAGTGCACAGTAAATTCTAATTTTTCAAACGCACCGAAAGCGCACAGTAAAATTAATTTTTATTTGCATGGGCCCCACTTGCTTTGAAAATTCTTCTCTCCGTCTGTCAAGGAGGAAAAATGCCAACAATAGTTTCACTTTCACTTTTCAGTATATGCACGTGAAGCAGCTAATTAGTAAGTATTAAAAGGTAAGAATCTGGTGCACTTTTGAATAGCAAGAAAGGTTTCTGTCTTATGTACATGTTATTTCAATCTCAATGGGAGAATTAAGTGAGAGTAATAACAGAGGCCTTGTAACTCTATACATTAGTTTAATTTTGAAGATATATGCAAAATAAGACAAGATGAAAAGCATAAACTTTACAACTCCTTTTCTTGAAAGAAAAATGTGTAGGCTTAAATATATTTTTATTCCTAAAAAATATCACGGTTTTTATTTTAGTCTCTATAAAAAAAAAAATAGAAGGTATACATCAAGAACCTCCCCTAGTATTATAAAAAACAACAAAAATGCACCTTCACTGGTTGTAATAATTAACTATTCTAATTAGGAAAAATAATAATAATTATATATATAGAGGCGTACCAAATGTGAAAATTCTAAATTACTATGAGAAATAAGAGTTATAAATTAATTTAGACCATACAAATACAAATATACATGAATGATCAAAATTAAAAATTGGTTAATGATTACATTACTACTTAAAAATTCATATATAAATACATGTATATATTTAAATCTGTTTTGATGTTATGTAAAAATGTAATATTTCTGCCCATAAAAAGGGCTACTTTAACTGCGTACGTAAGGCTGAATGTATTTAAAGGAGTTTATAACGGTTGGTCTACCTTTACAGTAGTCATGCATGCCGAAGTAATAAACTGAACTGGCAATCCAATCTCAGTGACTGTTCATCAAAACGCAAAATACCAAACATTACAACTCAAGCAAAACGCTAAATTAGCTAGACAAAACGTTAAACAACTCCGGTCATTTTTATTTTTATTTTTGATGCAGTACAACTTAGGTCAGTTTATTAGATAACTGAGGAGTTTGTTTTTTACGTTTCAGTTTATATTATATATATATATATATATATATATATATAATAAAAGTTTTATAACATTTATTATAATTTTTACACCTTAAAATAATATTATTTTTTATTTTGGCTTAATTGTATTTTTATCCCAACTTTTTCAAATTTCACTCCCAACAAATTAATTTGATTCATTTTACTACAACTTTTATAAAACTTACAAATTTTACCATCCATTAATAAACACAGACGTAAAATTTGCCAGAATATAAAAATTAGGAAATAAAATTAGTCAAAAAATAAAAAATTAACAATAAAAAGTTCAATTAAATCTTTTATTTTTTTATCACATCAATCATATTATTTCTTTTCCTTTTTTTATCTCTATTTGTTACGCAAGGTGAGGGCGAGTCTTACTTCATGTCTTGGTGACTTGTTGGTCATATATAAGAGCCTCTCTCTCTCCTCTGTCTTTCTTTTTTCCTTTTCTCTGCTTCTGCCATTGATGAACTAGAGAAGCTTCTTAAACACTCAACCGTTGACCAAAACCCTTCACACCCAACATGAAAGTTGAAAGGAACTACTCAATGAACTAGATTTCATCATCACTTTTCTCTGAAAACCATCAAACAAAGAGATCCAGTTCTCTAGGAAAATTCACAAAGTTTGATTCTGAGGAGAAAAGAAGGCGTTTTAAGGACGTATAAGCTTGGAAAAGCTGTTCTCTAGCCTTTCCTGTCGATTTAGAGGTAAGAAACTCAAGTTTTACAGTTTGATTTGTGAAATTGTTCTTGAGATGAATAGTGACCACTTTGTGATAGGGCTGGAATTAGGCTTGGGTTCTTTAGAAAAGTATGCTCAGGAGGTTGTTCTGATGAATATTAAACTTTGAAACATGATTTTTGATGAAGTTTGATTTTGATTATGAGTTTGGTATGGGTAGGAAAAATGTTGAGTAAATGGAAGATATTATGATAGTTACGAGTCTAAGTGCCTTTATAAAAGTTGTTCAGAAGGCCAAATAAACTGTGAAAATGTGTTGATATAATTGTTTTAGCCAAGTTGGAAAATTGTTGTTATATGGTCTGTGGTTAGAGCATTGAATTGAGCTTATGCAGAGTCTAAGGGGACTCTAAGATCTTGGTTGAGCCAAGATAGATCCTGTTGAGGGTCTGTAAATCACCTATAAGGTGGTTAGCTCTGTTAACCCTGAGATAGAGAACAGAGAGGTTTTAATGGAAGGGAATGGCGTTTCCTTTCATTCTAACGGCTAAGGACTGTTATTGATTGATTGTTTTATGCTTTGTGTAGGGCGTGATAGTGATCTTGCTGGTGGTTGTGACCACGAAGCCGAGAGAGCCGGTATAGCGCTGAGAGCAGGTAAGCTCTTTGTTCTTGGAAGTATTTCCCACTGTTGTGTTCCACCATACTCCGAGGAAGTTATGGTTATTGTATATTTTGATGCATATATATTGAAATTGTGTGTTACTGTTTATAGAAACATGTATATGATGAGCTGAACATTGTGATAGTGTTGTTATGTGCTTGATTAGATTCTCTGGCCAGTAGAATTGAATTTAATAACATTTTATATATAAGCCCTGATGTGGGATGTGTCCATATTAATGGATGAAGCCTCTTCAGGCATGAGTAGTAGGTCCTGATGTGAGATGTGTCCATATAAATGGATGAAGCCTCCTCAGGCATTGATAGATGTGTATGTATGTTATGTACATGTGATATGACTTGATAGCTGTGACGGCTAGTTTGGTAATGTCAATTTTGATATTATGTGCATGGAAGTGAATCAGGGGGAGGAAAGACCTCTAAGGACCCTGAGTTTACTGAGATTGTTATCTCACCCCTGTTCGGGATTATGTTTTGCAGGTGATGCTCAGGGAGCGGCTGATAGATCACAGGGCAAGAGGCCCGAGCAGGGATAGGTTCTGTGAGAACCTTAGGCATAGCGTTTAAGAGCATGTTGACTCTATCTTTTGATTTATGCCTGTTGTTTTGTATCCTGATAGGGATTTTGTATAATTTTGAAATATACGTGGTATATTATGAGAATTCACCATATATGATGTACAGTGAGTGTTGTTAATGACAATTGTTGATGTCATTTTGCTTTTTGCTTCCGAATTAATTATCTGTGATAATTGCTGTGCTTAATGACCATAAATTAATGTTAATGAACCGGATGCATACAGGGCGTTACATCATAGATTCGAATCCAGAACAGTCTCCTTTTATATGTAAAGGTAAGATTGTGTACAATATTCCTCCTTTTTACCTTCGCATAACGAGGTGACTCTCGACAATGAGGTATAAGTATTCTTATGTTGGAGTGTGAGGAAGATCATTGATAGTTGTAGGATTTGGAGAACAAGAATAATCAACCACAATGCTGCAAGCCATTTTATTACAATCAGTCAAATTTACATATGCAATCAATGACTGCTTGCTTCAACAGAAGTATAACATTTTATGCATGCATTTTCACATGAATGGTTTCTAGTGAAAAATCTTTCTTTACACTTAGATTCAGCGTTATAGGGGAGTGGATTAGATGATGTGTAACAGTTACATCATAATCTCCATGGTGCAGTGAAATATCCACAATTCCTCTGTTATCTGCTGTTGCAATATTAGGCCCAGTTCCCCACTCTTGAATTAGCTTGTCCACAACATCTCCAGCAGCAGTATTTTTGAAAGTCTTATCGGCAAGCGTCGTGGCATTGAAACCAGCTTGTGCTGGACCAGAAAACATTATAATGCCTTCAACAGCAGGATGAGAATAAGCCTCTCTTAGTACCTCTTCCAAGTACTCTGCCTAATCAAGAAACAAGAATAAGTAAAGGTAATGCATTTAGTCACATGATATATTGAGATTTCTTTCTTTTTTCTAATTGATAAAAAGACAAAATTGGCGTCTTTTGCATTAAGGGGTCTTTTAGAAGAGCTTGTGAAAATAATTTGATGAGTTTAATTTCCTTATACTAAGTGAAAAGATTTTTATACTGTGAATTAACCAGATATCATCCTATGATTTTTAAGATAATCATTATAAAAGTATCATACATCATAATTTGATATTGTAGACAGCATATTCAACATTTACACTGCTAGTACATTCTAATTTGATACCTATAAGATTTTTGGCTTATTTTAATGAAGTTTTTGATAGAGTTTATCAAAATAAATAAACAAATTTATAACATGACTCATTGTGTAATGAAATAAGCTGAAGTTTCTATTGCAAGTTATAACTAAATGTTCATGGAGAAGAAGATTATTGGAATATTTTGTGAAGTTGAGGAAATACCTGACTTGGTTGTGGATCCACACTTGCTTCTGTGATCCATATTGGAAGTCCAGTTGTAGCAAGAAGATCAAGACCTGACCTCATATAAGCAAGATTTGGCTGGCCACTAGCAAAATGGCCTTGCAACCCTATTGCTGCTGACATTCCCGAAACTCCTGGAAATGACAGAATCTCCTTAAGTTTCTTAATATATTTGGCTGGGCTGGAAGCCTCATCCCCACTATATTCAATGGTGTTAAACTCATTCAGGAACAACTTTGGCTCTGGATCAAGCTCATAAGCTGTTGCATATGCTGCTGCAGAGGCATTTTCACCGAATTTGTCCTCGTAAAAGTGGAAGTGGAGGTTCTCATTCATCACATCCCATGCAATCAGTTCTCCTTTGTATCTTGAAACCACAGATTTCATTCTTTTTGCTGCTACTTTCGTTAAATCCGCAGGTGATAGGGTCCTAACCCAATCAGGCTGATATTTTGGATCATCCCAGAAAATGTTATGGCCTCTCACAGAAATGCCATTTTCTTTGGTAAATTTCAGCATGGCATCGGCGATAGTGTAGTTTTCCTCGCCTTGTTTTTTCTCTGTACTATACCACTTCATCTCATTGGTGAAAGTTGTGAATTTGAACCTTGACACAAACCAACTCTGGTAGTCTTCGTTTGTGAGGATATAATGGTTCATTCCACATCCAAATGGGAAGTTCAGCTTTATTGGCCTGGTGATGACTTTAGCTCCTTTCAATGCTGTTTCGTTTACATGAGTTATCTGGAATCTCACCCTCCTCTTACGTACCTGCATGTTATAGATCAAAACTCATTATTTGTTTTTCCTTTTACAATTTAGGCTAAAATACTTTATGGTCTTCGTCTTATTTTTAGTTTCAGTTTGGTTGCCTAAGTTTAAAAGTTCTACTTTAGTCAAGTGTCTTTATTAGACTAAGTTGATTTTCTTTCAATTTGTTATACTAACTTGATCACAGTTCACACATGAGAAATTAAGAGAGATGTCATGTCAAATGAATGGAGTATATTGACAGAAGAATCAATTTGGTCTAACAAAGACATTTTAAGGGATCAAAATGATTTTTTTAAAATTTAGGTAACCAAAGTGATACTGAAAAATAAGACTTGGAAAAAATGTATATTGGCCTACTATTTACTACTGATTTTGTCTAAAGCTATTTCATCTGCTATTACTTTCATACTCTTAATGACCTCGTGCTTGACTAACAATTGCTGAATTTCATTTTAGCAGCGGTACAAAAATAAATGCAATGATTCTTCCCCTGATGTAAACCACTGGGATATATGTGAAAGTGAAAAAGCATGAGCTATCATGTAAATTCCAACATCTGTAAGGGGAGAAGGATTTGCACTAACTTACCCTCTCAATGCTGGCGTCTTGTAGTGATCTCCACTGCTTTTTAGTGAATGGTTGTAAAGAGATATTGTCAGCCCATATTTCCTTAGCTGAATTCTTGCTCTACATGGTTGGAATAAATTTTAGTTAACATAACAGATATCTAAATACACACAAAAAAGGATCTCACGCAATTCTACAGCACGTATAATTCCTTTAAGTATTAACACTTATATGCATTTTATACACACAAAAACAAAATTGCATGCTCTTGAATGGGAACCTCCAAGTATCATAGTTTGCTTATTTAAAATAATTTAATAAATATTTGAATACAACACATAATTTCACTTTCACTTTTCAGTATTTACACAAGAAGCAGCTAGTTAGTAAGTATTAACAGCTAACCCTCTGGAGCAATTTTAAATAGCACGAAAGGTTTGTCTCGTGTGCATGTTATTTCAATTTCAATAGAAGAATTAAGTGAGAACTGAGAAGAGTGATAACAGGGGCCCTTTAGTTCTATACTTGAGTTGAATTTTGAGAAAATATGCAAAATAAGACAAGACGGCATAAACTTTACAGCTGAAACAAAAATAGGTAGGTTTAAATATGTTTTTGGTTGTTGACACGATCACAATTTTTATTTTAGTTCCTGTAAAAAATTTATTGTTGCTGAAAAAATAGCTGGTATTAATCAAGAATGTATTTCACCTCAAAAAGAATTTCAACAGGGCTTGAAAAGTTTGCAGCTATGCCGCCTTTTAGAAGGGTCCAGCATCCATGCTTTGCTATCACTTGGCCACCTCGTACCATTTCATTTCTTTTTGTTTTAAACATAACCGACACAGTGTCACTTCCTTCACTGACCTGAAGCCAAGCTGAATGTGGAGAAGGGAGAAAAACTAATCATTCAAAATGTTTCAGAAAAGTAATGGCAACATTCATCAAATGAATGCCAGTGAAAGAGATGTGATATAACTCTGCAGTTGAGAAAGTGAAGTTACCAGAAAAGGTGTAGAGCATTCCTTTCTTAAGTTGGACCTTCTGAGAGAAACTGTCCAATGGTTGTGTTCTGTTGTGAGCAACAATGAATCTATTGCCTCCATTCGACATTCGTTCCTTGACAGCACCTTTTCCAAATGCTGTCCAACCCTCTATGTTGTGATCAAATCCTGGATTTACTATAATGCCTCCTCCATACTGTGCTCTCCGAGGTTCTGCCAAACACTGCTTGTTTTCAAAGCAATGGCAACACAAGTAGTAAGTTTGTGTATTAACTGCTGACAGAAACTACCACATACCCATATTTAGTCTGGTTTAAGTTATAACTTAGAAACTTAAAACTATACGCAGTCTAAAATAAGAAATAACATTGAAAACATTATGAAACTTAGAAAGAATACTCTAGTGGATTTTCCAGGTTATAGTACATGAAACTATTGGTAAGGAAAGTGTTATTGCCTTTGTGGTAGCAGAATGATCATAAGACAAAGAATGGACACCTAGCCCTGCACGTGTTAGGAAGATATATTAGAAATGCTATGGGTGTACTCTTAGCTGGCACTGAAAGAGAGGAATTGAAGGAACAGATAGAAACCTGAGATCAGTAAAAGGTAAGAGGTAATGAACAACAGTAATTTGCAGCCTTCTGCAGCTACCTTCATCTTTTCACTAATCAAACAAACCAGTCCTTACACACTAAACTTCATGTTAGTACCAGGGGTATATATTGACGCTGGAAATCATCTCAAGTACCAAGAACTTCCCTAGTATTTAGAAAGAAAGAAAAAAGAAAAAAAAATAAGTGCATTACGTGTGAGTCTGGAAATAGCCTCATATGTACATAAATTTGTTTTGATGTTATTTAATGATGCATTATTTCTATTTTTCTATACGGTATGCCATAGAAAAAAAGTTTAAATGCATCTAAAGGAGTTTGTAACGGCTGGTCTACATTTACAGTAGTCATTCCAAAGTAATAAACTGAAAAAACCACCAACCCAATCTCATGCAAAAGGCTAAATTAGCTGGACTAAGAATTAAAACTTTAGTTTATTACATAAATGTAATATTTACTTTTTACGTTTCAGCTTTAAGATAGTTAATATTATTCACTAGATAATTTTTATGATATTGTTTTTAGTTCTCTATATCACACAAATCATCTTATTATATACGTGTTTCTTCTTTTTTTATCTCTTTTATTTTTGGTATATAATTTGTTATAAAAAACATATTATATAAATATTTCACCGTGTATTAAGATGGCGGAACTGGAAAACAGGGAGGGACCAGCAAAACGAAAGGCAAGATTAGTAGTAGTAGATGACAAGAGGCGGTGAACAACAACAAATTGCAGCCTTCGATCTGCAACAACCTTGTCACTTCACCAATCAAATTAAAGAAGCCTTCATTTATTTATTTATGGTAAATCAAATAAGCCTTATCTTAATTTTATGATTAGTAACATGAAAAATATAATAGAATGACGCAGTGAAATAATTAAATAATAAAA
>PYAF01000487.1:140558-158606 GCA_007407185.1 Glycine tomentella | reverse complement strand
TAGTAGTAGATGACAAGAGGCGGTGAACAACAACAAATTGCAGCCTTCGATCTGCAACAACCTTGTCACTTCACCAATCAAATTAAAGAAGCCTTCATTTATTTATTTATGGTAAATCAAATAAGCCTTATCTTAATTTTATGATTAGTAACATGAAAAATATAATAGAATGACGCAGTGAAATAATTAAATAATAAAAAGAGTAAATTAGTAGTAATTTACTAGTTGGGATTTCTTGAAATTATTACATATATATTCTCTGCTATTTCAATGTTTGCAGCAACCTCCATGTCAGAATATATAGTGTAATATTTTTTTAACAATTAAGGAGATTAGTATAAATATATAAAAAAATAAGAATATCAAGATAAATTTAACAAAATCTAAAGTGGTGTTGCTTTTACTCTAATATAATAAAAAACATCCATTGCATAATGCGCATCTACAAGGCATGTAATAGTGAGATCAATTTTTTGTTTTAGTTTAATTAAAAAATTATAATATGAATTAATTAAAAAGTATCCTAAATATCATTTTAAAAATAGTTATTATAAAAATAAATTTATCATCCATGATATTTTGTAATTATGTGACAGTAATACTATCAGTATAGTTTAATTAAATTCCATAATAATCGTAATAAAATCGTTATTACATATTAGTGTTCCGAAATATAAAATCCTAAAACAAATAATTTTCTAAAGAGATAGTTTTTAAATAAATAATTCACTATTTAAATATTATCATAGTTCAAAAAATAATTTAACAAATTTATGGATAGAAAATATAAAATTATCAAATTCAAAGATATAGTGATACAAGACTATATTATATTTATATATGGAGGAACAATTTATTTAGTGAAATAAATTATATTTGATTTTTTTTGTCTATTTTTTTTTTTTAAATCAATGACGGTCACATGTCATATACGAGATTAACCGTTGATCTAATAAGTTGGAAATACTTGTAATTTCTAACTATTATCGTAATAAAAAATAACATAAATTATATTTTGTCCCGACATTACTTTGGGGAATCTTGTTTAAACGCTGCGCATCACATATTAGAGTAGTCCAATTGTTTTAGAAAATTAAAAGTTGATTTTAGCATCAAATGCAATGAAGGGTACAAATTAAATAAGAAATATGACGCTAAATATATAATAGGTTCAAAGCACAGACATGCCTTGAGCAATGTCAGATAATTCGAATTATGGACTCCAACGATGTCCCGTGAATCATCTTCGGCTCTAGTGCTACAACTTACAAAGCAAACTTGATGGCTATTTTTTTTTTTTTTTTGGTATGGGCTATTATATAATATAAGGACACTTCAAGTATTATTTTTTATTTATATTTATAGGAGATAATTTTACTCGAATATGATAAAATGACTAGGAATAGCATAGCTTCCTGTCTAATTATTTAAAACATTGTTTCCTAGTAATTAATTATCACTTGTATATAAATTTAATTGTCACCAATATAATAAATTTTACATAAATAAATATTGAAGCTAAACTATTTGAATATTTGTTTTTATATACTACAATTACTTTTTTTACTGAAGAAAACTTTACACTTATAAATCTAAAACAATTATATATTAAGACTTGAATTTGAGATTAATAGTTAGACTGAATACTCTCTATCAATTGATTCTCACGTTTAATGATATTTAAATAAATGATTATTAATACATGAATATATAATTCTGATACAAATATTTTAGATAGTGAATGCAAGTTTATGAATATTATAATATACTTTACATATTTTTTTTAAAAAGTAACAATATAATCTTAATTATTTGTATTAAATCCAAATATAAAGTATAATCAAATTATTATTATTTTATGTATTTCAAGGATTAATCTCTCTGTATATATCAAAAAAATACTAAATAAATTTATAAACATAATTTGTTTACAAGGAATTTTTAATCAAACAGTGAATGAATTATGTAAGTATTTAGTAAAAAATTATTTAAAGGTATAAAAATGTTTTAGACTTAAAAAATCATTCTTCCTTTCTCTCACCAGATTAGTCTGCATAAGACTTGCCAGTTTATACATTTCAAAATAAATCATGTTATATTAATTTATACTATTAGTAAGCATTAAATAGTTTAGAACTAATCTAAAATTTATAGATATAAGTTATGAGTATAAATCAATCTAATCTCTCTCTCTTTCTAGTGACAATATTTCCTCCATAAATAAATAATAATATAGTCTTGTTTTTTTTTTTCTTTTTCATCACTTGATTACTTAAATATATCAGACTCCCACTATTTGTAAATTCAATCAATAATATTCAAGTGCCATCTGAAGAGGAATGCATCTTCATGCTTAAATAAACGATATTTAGTTTATCAAGTACTAAAACAAAATTAGTTAGTTACAGTGGATATATAATGGGCATCATCAACCACGCAAATTAAAAAAAAAAAGCATGAAATATATTGTGCCAAATCTTAATCCGAATCAATAAACCACTGTTTAGTAGTGAGTTACAACTCGTTTTTGCCACCGAGCAATAAACAGTGCGTTGGATTAAATAAAGGCTACTTATACACAGGTGATGAGTAATAAAATCACTAGCACGCTAAACCTAAAAGATGGAGAACCACTCACGGAATTAAAGATATATATGTGATATCTTTCTTTTTTTATCTTAAAATAATTGATGTTTTAGAGCAATAACATTAGTAAATGACTAGTTTTAAAAATTGTAGGGTACTACGACAGAATTCACAATTTATCTTTTTAAGATAAATTATATATTGCCAAAAGTTCATAATTTGAAAATGAGCGTAAATATCACTGCATATTTAGCATATATTAGTGACTCATGCATTGACATACTTTAATTGATTATTTTTTACCTTTTAAATGAGTTTTGTAACATTGAGTTTCATTGAGTCAAGTGTTAATTTTTTAAATTTTTAAATATTTTCTTATTATTGACACTATTTTACTATACATGTTATACCTTTTTACACAGGGCTTGAATTCAAACGATTCTTCTCTTGTTTGATTAAAAAAAAAAAAAAAAAAGCTTTACAATTTTATGTCTCTCAAGCTCATGCTAATTCAGACTATTGATAGCTCAAATTTGAGCTTCAATGCTGCAGCCCTGGACTTGTATTTTCAACTTGGGTTTAACTTCCAACACTAGGGTATCTTCTAATACACCCAACAATGAATAGAGAAATTTCAGAAATAACCTTTGTAAAAAAGGTTTAAGGTACGGTTTTATTTTTATTTTCCAATACACCATTCATTCACTCGTAGGCATTCCATTCATTTCGTCGCCGTCCTTTGTTGTCGTTCTCCATCACGTCGTCGGGCACGCTGATTCTGCGTTTTTTGTTGGTGGTTGTTGGCCGCTGGTGGCTGCCGTCATCGCTGTCGTTGTTTTCCACAAGAGAGGTAAGTCGTTTCATCTTTCGCGTTTGGTTACGTTTTGTTCGTCCATATGGATTTGCAATCCATAAGAAGGAATGTGAATCCATAAGGGCCATACGGATTGTCAATCCGTATGACTCATACGGATTGCCAATACGAATTATCAATCCGCATGAATCCTACGGATTGACAATTTGTAGGACCTGTCCATTATCACAGTGCAGGTGCATGAACATACCTCCGATGAAGCTCTGACGAACCCAAACCACCCAATCACCAAGAATGACGACCACCTCCCCCACCACCAAAACAACACCACCAACCGGAGATGAAAAACCACAATTGAACAACGAACACAGCCAACAAAAAATGAAAAAAAGCGTTGCTAGGTGTATCTATTTTAACCAATAAAAATGAAGGTCATTCTTGGAATTTAAAATTTTTGCTGGGTGTATAAGAAAAAGCGTTGGTGTAGAAAGTTAAATCCTTTCAACTTTAGCATTTTTGGGCCTAATATGTAATTAATGGTCCAATGCACTTTTAAGTAGATTTTGGGAGAGTTTATGAGTAGGATTTATCCAATAATATTTGAAGATATGTTGATATATTTAGTATTGATTATTGAAAATTAGAGTTAATATCATTAGGATATGTTTTTTTTATTATATTTAAAAATGTTTCATTTATAAAGATGAGGATTTTTTTATATTAAGATTTGTTTCTTTTATTAGGATTAAGATTTTATTTTACCTTATATTTAGGTCAAATAAGATAACGATTTGTTTAGGATTTATATTTTTTACTTTTCGATAAATAGGAAGTAATAGAGAAAAGAACAAAATTGAGAATTTTAATTATGGGTTTCTGTCATCTTTTATCTCATACTTCTTCCTTCTCTTTTATGCAATTTTCTTGTTTTAAGCTTTCAGTAAAGATGTTTATGTAGAGTTAAATTGGTTTTTCAATCCAAGGGTCCCAAAAAGCCTACAATAAATTTGAGTTCCTCTATGCTCAAATTTTGAATTTCTAATATGTTTCTTCCCCTTTTATGTTTTTCAATTTTCTGAGTTTATGCATGATCATAATTAGATTTAGAGAATTTAATTCAAAATAAGAATAGGGTTGGTTAATCCTATAGTAATCAATTAATTGTTTTTTAATACGTTTTGTGCTTGAATTCAGTTAAATTCAAGAATGTGATTATTTTCTCAAATTTTCTAGAATATATGTGAGAAGATTATCTCATGAACTTGTATTGCATTTGATTGATTGATTGTTAATATGTCACGTGCTTGAATTCAGGTAAATTCGAAAAAGCGATTGTTTTCTCAATTTTTCTAAATACATGTGAGATAATTATATTATGTACTCATTGGATTGTATGATTATGAATTCATCCTATAATTCTGAAACTGTGATAATTTAACTGAAAGCTTCAATCCTTGGGTTGATTTTATTTAAATCTGTTTTAGTATTTTTTATTGAATTGTGTGTTTTATTTTTGTTGATTCTACAATCAACAAAATCCTCCTAATCTATTCGAATTAATTTTCGGTGTTTGATGAATTGTGTATATGGAAGAATGACCTAAGATTGTGTCCTATTCTGCAAAATTATTGGGAATCCTAATATCTTTTGATAGTAACCTCGGCAATGACGCCACATGTATATATAATAAAATACTTTAATTTATGTAAAAAGTTAAAAATAAATCATCATTATTTTGCACTTTTAATTAACAATAATCATTTTTAAACCAAACACTGTAGAATTTTATATATGTAATTAGTTTTGTTTGACACAAGAGTTTATTTTCATAATTTTTAGCTTGTTTTCATTAGTTACTTTTAAGTAACTTATAAAAATTAACTAGTTTGTAAGTAAGTGTGTGTTTCATGAAATTTTATTAAATCTTCAAAAATGCGAAGATGATAATATATGTATTCTCCTTTTGCTAGAAGATAATTAATAAAATAAATATGTTCATTTTTCTTATATGTTTCTTTCACATGTTAGTAAATATGCTTTACAAATAATATTAACGGGGTACATTAATAAGTTAGATAGATAGATTTTGAATAACTTATCAAATACACTTTAAATTGTATTAATGTATATATATATATATATATATATATATATATATAAATTTTGGCAAGATTATTGAAACAAGTTAAAAATAACTTATCAACATTTCCATTAGTTATTTTTATAAACTCCTTTACACATTTACATGTCAAATATCATAATAAGTTTTTAAAGAAGGATTTTTGTCAAGAATGAGAAGATAACAGGTATCAAGATATGTTCTAAAAATGATTTTAAGGTATTTAAGATAAATATATAGTAGACTTCAAAAGAACATATTAAATATGTAAATATTTTAATTTACATTTTTATTATTGATAAAATAATTTTATTTAAATTTAAATTTAAATTTTTTATTTTATATACTTGTATAAGATATCATGAAATTACCAACGATTGTTATCCGTATTATATCATGTAGGGTGTAGTATACACGAGTAAAAAAAACTATATAAAAAATAAATATAAATATGATTAATCTCAAGCTAAAACTATATTTATACACTTTCTCTGATTATTCTTCAATTTTTTTGTTATAAATTTTGGTTGTTTATTCAATATTCAAGAAATAAATATTGATCTTGCGGGTACTAGCGTGTGATGTTTGTTCGATGGCTTGGTTTAGTGATAGTGACATGTAGAAATAGAAATACTGAAATACTATAGCTGAAACAAGCTTAGCCCTAATCCGATCGAATTGAGATTTCAATTTGTCAACAGAAAAACCTAATGTCTCATCGAGACTCTGATGCCAAGCGTCGCCACTCCAAGTTCGATCGAGAACCAAGGTGCTCTCTACTCTCCCAATGCTCCTATTCTTATCCCTATTCGCATGCTTTTCAACTTAACCTAACAAGTAACCGAGTGCATTGAGTTAGGGTTATTCACTATAAGCCTTCTTACTCTACAAGGTTTCAGAATTACAATCGCGTCTTTTTCGATTAAACTAGGGTTAGTTTAATTTTGAATGCATTCATTATAGTTATAGGAAAACACTGAGATGGTTTTGTTGTTGATTTTGGGGTTGCAGTCCCAAGAGATATAGAAGGGATGGTAAACAAGAAAGAGAAAGGGACAGGAGCAGAATAACCTCAGATGGAGGAGATCAGAGAAACCCACCACATCATTCTAGGCGTGAACCCTTCGATGCTGCTCCCAAGAAATCGAATTCAAATGATCATCATGAGCAGCAGCTCAAACATTCTTCTCAACCACCGAGATCTCGCTCTTATCATCAGGTCATACCAATTTTTAGAAAAATAAATAATTGAATGCATGAGCTGTTCTTGTTTAACTGTAAACCAAGTTCTGCTCCCAATTGTATTCAACTTTGCATATTGAATTGTATCTTGTTTAGATTCTGTTTAAAACCCTTTCTAAGTTCCTAGTGAATGCGTCAAACACTCAAACTAGTTGGAATAAGAAAGAAAAAATATATATCATTCCCCTTAGTTGCTTTAAGAGGTTAAATATATAGTTATATACTACCTATAGTAGTTCTCGGTTTAAGTTTTAGTCTCTATCAGAAAAGTTGTAACTTTTAGTCCTTACACATTTTTTTTAGCGATTTATCACCACCAAAAAGTTTTGTCTAATGTTAACAATAGGTACCAAAACTTATTTTATGTGCATGTGTAAGGACTAAAATTTACAGTTTTCTCCTATAGGAACTAAAACTTGGACAACTATAAGAACCAAGTGAATATAGTTTAACCTTTGAAGATTCATAATTTGTACATTCTTAGATAGGAGGGTTCCATGTGCATTATACACTTCCCACTAGCTAACTCATTCCCCAAGATTAAGTAGTGAACTTGAGTTCACAGTCATTGTATGGCCCTGGATTGCAATTGCATACAATCAGTTATCTTGTGGCTAGTAAACTATTTACAATGGTTTATGTTGCTTTTGGAAGGGAGGGGGGACTGGGAGAAAAACATGATAAGCCAATCTTTTCTCTTTGTTTTGTGCCATTAGCTGTCAGGTACAAACTTGAAATGCAAATTCTATTGTATAAACTATTAGAAATGTAATGAAAAGAAAACAACCTTCATCTGCTTTGAGGGTTAAACATTGTATGATTAGTTTATACTTGCATAATTGATTGTGCAATCTGTATAATATCAAATATTTTACTTTGCCAGAGTTGTTGAAAATAGTTCTTATTCTTACCACACTTCATTGATAAGAAGTTGCAATGTTTATCATCCCTTATCTTTTTAAATGCTATATTGAAAAGGAAATTTCTAAATTATCACTTTAAAGATGACGTGGAGATTCATTTTTAATTATAGATTGAAAATCCCTTTTATATGCTTGATTGTTATTCAGTATATGCAAACTATTTTTCTGGGCTGATGTAGCGGATTCTTGTTCAATCCCATGCTTTGAAGTGGCACGATATATAACCCTCTTTGGCTTGCCTATGCTTGTTGTATAACAGCATGATGAACGGGGTAGTACTGGGCAGGTTGGTCAAAGCAATGGTCAAAGGGAAGCTGGTGGTAAGCTTCCTTTATACATATTCTTTCCATTGGCTTTATTGTGCATGGATGATTTGTAGATTGACTCAATACGCTAAAGCACACAATTCTTCCATTTCATGCAGGAAAAGTCTTTACTCAGAGAAAAGAGAATAATGAAAGTCAAAGTAGAGAGCAAAGAGATGAGAAATCACAGGTGAAACTGGATGACAGTTTACAGAAAAGAGATGGTTTTGCTGAAAGAAAAGATGATCCACCTACTATGAGGAAAAGACGTGCATTTAGGGAGAAGAAGATTCCTGCAGATTCAGCAGATGCTAATCCAGCTTTGATGGTGGAAGTAAAGCCAAGCCATACTGACCATCCTCCGGAAAGGAATGAAAGGAAGGATGAAAGAAGCAGCAATCCTCATCATCTGGGTAGACCTGAGAAGCAAAATGCAGAGGACAGAGCACCCAATAAGATTGAAGCTAGAAGGGATGTTTTTTCATCAAGAGCAAGGTATGGGGGCAGTGGAGGCAATAACAATTACAGGGGAAGAGATAAATTTAATGGAAGGCAAGGTTATCGTCCTATTAAGACACGAATGGAGAAGTGGAAACATGATTTGTATCAAGAGGTTAACAAGGATCCTATTCCAAAGAATGAGGATGACCAGATTGCAAAGTTAGAAGCACTATTGGCTTCATAATATCAAACAGAAGCAAGTATTTGCTAAGCCTTTTTATTTATTTTAAAAAAATCAACTCATGGCTTGTCGGACAATTTCCAGAGCTGATTTTTACTTAATTTACCAATTTTGTGATTTCTTTTCCTCTCTGGTTTACATGTTTTAAGTTTTATGGCATGAGTTAAACAGTTACCGAATTTGTTCATTATGATATCCAGTTATTACTAAAGCATAGCTAATGAGTCTCTTTAGCGCAACGATTGCCAGTTTCTGCAAATTTTGACAGGATTCGAATCCCAAGGGTATAGGAGGAACACATTTTAGAAGTGGAATAGCTCTTGGCTTTATTGGGCATAAGAGCAGTATGCAATATTGCAATCTTTAACTTTAACATAATATTTTAGAAGCTTGTCTTACCTGTGCTTTCTTTAACTTTCATAAACATTTTTCTGGTAAGAGAGCAAATTTTAAAGTATTATGTTTCTTTCTGTTTATTTCCCCTCGTCTACCTACTCCATAGCTGCTCCTGTCTGAGGAGTGAGGATTACGTGTTCTTGAACTGGAAAGCGTATATTTTATCACTATTAAATAATTAATTTTTTAACTGAAGGTTTCCATTAAAAAAAAAAAGACCAAATGAATTTCACAAAACCACGCAACGCCGGTGATGGCCAGAATTATCGAGTTTCTACTTGTAAACACATGCACAAATGTTTCATTATCTTTTTACTTTTTTCATTTTGATCTATCTTCCCTAAGTGGTAATGCTATGAGTTTAGGACATCAACATTACAGTGGTTAATTTTTAAGCAAAGAATTTTATAGCCAAAATAACAAAGCAAAAAAATGAAAATACCTACAAAAGAACCACGAATAAATAAAAAAATGCAACCGTAATTTTGGGTAAGTACTCTGTATTGATTACTCAATATCGGGCTGTTACTGAAGGAAAGAGAATTGTTTGTCTACAAATTTTATAACATTCACTGAAGCACACCATTACAATTGATCCCCTACAGATTAGGTTACAAGATCAGAAGTATACACAATAAGATTATATTACAATTGATAATCACCCATCAATCATCATCTTAAACAAATGAATCAAACCTTAGAAGAGACATATAATAACATTTAAAGGTCCAAAAACTTAAAAGAAAAGTTGACCATCTCCTACGATGTTGAAGATATATATCACTTGCGATTGCGCATGTTGGTGATATTGTTAGAGTGTTGGGCAGCATTAACATTGACAGTGGGAGGAGGAGCAGCAGTAGTAAATTGGCCTCTGGGGCTGACTAAGAATCCATCAACACCATATCTATGCTCTAAGAACTCACTTGTGGGGGGCTGAAAATCAGACCTTGTTCTTCTGTGAGAAGATCCTGTGACGGATTCAGACGCCAATAGCATGTGGTAGCTGCGGTTTGAGCTTTCAGAATGAGAGTAGCTCCTGTAGTTGTGGTGATGAGGCTTTTGCTTCTTGATTGCATGAATCAGATATGGAATCAAACCTTCCATTATTGCTTAACTTGCTGTTCCTTTTTCTTCTTTCTCTCTCAAAAATACAATATTTGACTATGAATATTGTTGAAAGCCTTCAAGTAATGTTTGGTGTTCTGTGTACCAGAAGGTTACACGGGAGGACGTATTTATATTGCTGTAATGTGCTATGAGATTTTGACGCGCAAATTGTCAACGCAGATTATTCCATTCATATTCTTTCACGAGTACTAGAAGTAAAGTGTGTTTCAAATACTTCTTCCTTGATAATTTTCACAAAACCTAAACTAACGAGTAGCAATTCTTATCAAGATTAAATATGCTTTTAGTTTATATAAAAGTAGAAATATTTATTTTCAGATTTTACCAAAATTATCATTTTTAAATTCCTTATTTTAAAAATATTTTAAATTTTATTTTTATTTTTCACAGGATTAAAGATAAATGTCATCTTAATTATACAGAATAATAACATAATAATATTAACAACACCATCATTATCCGTTAAAGCTATGTGGAATTGATGAATGAATATGGCTTCCAACAAAAGAAGAGTTATTTTGACTTTTGAGGGGTGTTTGAATATCTTCACACGCTAATTGGCTGTTAGGTAGTAATTGTTGTCTGGATGACAACTCTGACTATGACTTTTGCTTGATACGGTCGATATTTGAAAGCTCCCCGGTTTATTCTTATCTTAAAAATAATGATTATTGATTAGTTCGTTAGAGCTTTTGACTATGTGGAATTTCCTCAGGCGGCTATGATAGACATTAGGCCTAGTAAAATAAAACTAGAGAAGATACACATTTGACAATTATGAAATTGGAACAAGAATCACATATCAAAACATCAGCCCTGTCCTGCAACTCTATTATTTATAGCTAAATAATATTAATAAATATTATATCAAAGATAAAAATATTGGCCACTAATAAAAAAAAAAAGAAACATTTAGATTCCAGCAAGTATCACTTCAACCTTAAATCATAAAAAAATATTTAGCTAATGTCTGGAAAAAATTATAAATCTCCATACCATAATCTGCTAAAAGACAGACAATTTGATTTGCCTTTCACTAAATTATAACAAGGATGACAATGATTATGAGCCTGTTTGGATACAAGACTAAAAGTGCTTTTGGGAACTTTTTTACTGAAAAAAATATTATATTTTCATTAAAGAAACTCTCAAAAATACTTCTGACTTGTATCTAAACAGATCCTATATAACATTCTATTACAGTAGTTAGCTATGATGAAAGGATTAATAATGTTCCGTTAAAAAATCGCATTAAAAGAGTACTAATCCTATATAGGAACCAATATCTGCAGTTAATAGTGGTAAGTATTCCCGCCTGTCACGCGGGTGACCCGGGTTCGATCCCCGGCAACGGCGTCAAAAACTTGTTGCGAAATCGGCAAGTATACCGTTCGTGCAAGTAATATAATGATAAGAAAGTGTATCGTTCCCACGAGGATTGCTTGACCAATTAAACTATAAATCGTATCAATAAGTTGGATGATAAAGAATGTGAATTAAGTTGTTGTTGTGTGTGTGTACGAAGTAAATTAAAAGCTAACTATGAATATTAACTAATGTCAACAAGTAAATAGACTATAACGATATGTAGGAAAATGTAGCTAGGGCACCCACACTCAATGTTCCTCCCAATGAAGTTGTATTGTCTACTACATTCAAGTATCTAAGTTATTCAGCTATTGTATTCCTCAAATATTAACTAAGCACTGATTCCTCAATAACTAAGTTCTTTAACCCACAATAAAACCCTAATCCCTTAGTGATTTTCTGAGAGTTAAGCATTAAGTAAACACATAAATAAACTAAGCTACAAGCATGCATCCCTATTCCTAGGTGATGTAAAACAAGTTACTACACCTAGTTCCAAGACTAAAGCTCCAATATTCCTATTGTGAACCCTAGCTCTGGGCTCTCAGTTAGATTGATCAGGTCTAAAGAAGAGATGAAGATATTCAAGCAAAGTGCAGTAAAATAACTTTTGATAAATGAATAATAGCATCCAATACATTCCAATGGAATTTACATTAAGTGCTTGGCCCTAACTACAATAAAGAACTAGCCAAACCTCATAATGGGTGGCTGTGTTACAAAATAAAATGGCATACCAAGCTGAGATGCAAGGAAAAGAAGATGGAGAAGCAACCCCACTTGACCTTCAACTCCCTAAACCCTAGCTAAGGCACCCCAAGCTTTCTAAACCCTATTTTGTGCTATTTTCCCTCCAAGAGACGTGCATTGACTGCTGAGGTCCAGGTATTTATATGGTAGCTTGTGAAGTCTTTGCTTTGCCCTTAAAATGCTGCTTCTGTCGACCTGTGGCGCCCATGGCGCGAGACTGGCGCTCTTGGCGCCAACTTGCAGAATGCATGGTGCCCTTGGCGTGAATATGGCGCCCTTGGCGCTGGCTGACAGAGAGTTTGGCGCCTCTGGCGCCAAACTGGCGCTCCAGGCGCCAAGATCCAGGGAGTACGGCGCCTCTGGCGCGGCTGGTGGCGCTCAAGGCGCCAAATACCAGAACTTGTGGCGCCCTTGGCGCGAGATTGGCGCTCATGGCGCCAACTTCCAGTGCTGATGACGCTCGAGGCGCGAGACTGGCGCCCTTGGCGCCAGATTCCAGTACTTATGGCGCTCTTGGCGCCATACCTGGCGCTGATGGCTCCACAACTTTCTTCAGACTTGGCTCTTTTCTTCTGATTTTTGCTTAGTCTTGGCACTTGAGATTGCTTTCCTGACAATTTATCACATTAGCTCAATTCACAACACAAAAAGGCAATTATCCATGCTTAATGCTCAATTCTTGCTCTAAAAAGCTTAGGAAAACTTTATATGCTAGGCGCATATCACGCATTAATTTTAGAGAGGCATTTGAATTTAAGCTACTGTAAGAATGACTTTAGGAGAGGATTGGCAATATGCATGTGATTGAATCAGAGCTGTGGACACTCCAGCATTCTTTTTTTCCCTACATGATAATTCAAGTTTTTTTTTTATATATATAAAAAAAATTCAGTTTATGATGAGTTAGAGAACTGGTTAGGCACTCTGCGCTTATATGTTACGGGGACGATTTATTTATTAGAAAATTCCATATTTGATTTTTATTATGTGTGAAAATTCTTTTGGCCAATAATAATCATATTATTACGAAGGAGATTAATTTCTAGTCCATTAAGTTAAAAGATGTCCCAAAAAAAAAAAAACCTTAATTTTATAATTGAAGACTCCGATTGTGATTTGGTCGAGCTCAATGACCAATAAGGTGGTTATTTTATCCACCTTGATTCATTTTTAATCCCTTCATACCTTTTCATCCTGGAAAGTTACTTCATGCACCCTATAGAAAAGCAGAAAGACTAGCAAGAAAATACCCTCACCCTCATTAGGCACCCCTTCTATATATCTCCATGTAAGTATCCAACTAGCGAGAAAATTTCAATCTGTCATATCAATCTTTTTTTTTTTTCTTTTCCTGTATCCTCCTTTTAAGATAATTTTATTTGAGATACAGTTAGATACTAAATATAAATATCTTTAATTTATCATGTTTTAAAAGACTAATTCATTCTGTTAAACTTAATTCTCGTTGGTCTCAACCATAACAAGCTATCACCATTTTATCTTTTTGTATTTAATCATATTAACTATCTATCACTTTCAATTTATCCTTTTTAATTTTTATTTATGTTATATTTTAATTTTTTTTTAAAATTATCAATAGTTAAAAATTATCTTATATTTTAAATTATTTATTATAAATTTAAACTGACATCTATTTTTTAAAATACTTTTATAAATTTTAATTATAATATAGTTTATACATTTAAAAATTTATTTAGTATAGTCTTCATTTATATAAAAATAAATATTATCCTACTTAAATACAAGTTTTTTTTAGGATATAAGTCATAAAATCCATGTCACTTGGGAGTCAAGACCAAGAATCATTTATAAACACATTTTTCTCTCTCAAATTGACAAATACATCTCTTACAAAAATAAAATCGTGATTGTTGACTAAATACCTAAACAGATAATATCTCATATGATGATCCTAACAATATTTATGAATTTGAGGTTAAATAATTAAGTGTCAAAGAAGGGCCTAGAACACTTTTATCTCTTAGCCTTAATTAGGAAACTTATTTCGATAGCCACAAAATCCCACGTTACTTGAAAGTTGAAACCAAAAGTTATTTATAAACACACTCTCCTCCATTAAATTCACTGAGATACCTTTTATATAAACAAAATCGTAACTATCTGAATACCTAAAGGAACAATACTGAATGGTAATTCTAACTACACAATTGAATAGCGACTGTGGCCAAGCACGGAGTAATAATTTAGAATAATATGTTAATATAATAATTAACTGTTTTGATATTTGTGTCAAAAGCTGGAATAATTCAGTTGATTAGAGCGCGTAACTGTTAACCAAAGGTCGAAGGTTTAACCCTTTCTTCTAGCGCTTTGTATTTTGCTAATGTATAAGCATACATCAACTATAAGTCTATAATTAATATTATTATTATTATTATTATTAAATACTCAAAGCAATTAAATTAAAGCTTATTTTTTATAATTTAACCCGATAGTTTACATTTTATTTTCTTTGAGATGTTAATATGCCATTATGATTTGTATTTGTTATATCTTATACACAGTATTTTTATTAGTAATATCTAATAAATAGTAAATGATCATACATATGATATCTCATATCTTCCACTTCCACATACTGTTATCAAACTCATCGTATTATTGGTATGACTTGTAGCTACTAGCAAAGTTCTCTTACTGGATTCATTCAGACATGAATTCTTTTCCATTCATACTCCCAGAAAGTTTGACATCAAGGTGGTGTCTAACCTGAGTTTCACTGGAAGATCCAACCAAAAAGGTGTGCTGTCCAATGACCAGCTTTCTTTTGCCATCACTATCCACATTACTTATCAGTTGGCATATATCAATTTTCACTGTTACAAACTCTGTCACCCCCACCACAACTTCTACTCTTTCAAATCCTATAAGTTGTTTAATTGGAGCACCAATCAGAAACTCTGAAGTTGCTGGCTCCCAGAACACTAGGACCACATTAGATCCATTTAAGGGTCCATTGTTCTTCACACCAATGACAAGCAAAAATGTCAAGTCCTGGCAGTTTATGGTGGAAATATCAATTGCTTGACCGTCAGAGAGAGACTCAACTTGGGTGGCTGAGTTGTTGGAAGAGAACAACTTATGTGGTTTAGAAATGGATGTGTTTTCAATCATTATGCTGGAGGGAGCAGATGCAACATACATGGAGAATGTGGAGTAGCTTAATCCATGACCAAATTCATAGAGGGAATTCCCATTATAAAACCTGTAGGTTCTTCCAGGGAAATTTCTACTTTTGTTGGCTCTCATGTTCATGTCTGTCATGGGCACTTGATCAACATAAGATTGTGGATACCATGTAAAAGGAGACCTACCACCTAAAAAAGAATAGTTCACAATTGGTATCTAAAATTTTTGTAGGCAGTATCCATTAACAAAGTGTTAAAAAAAATAAAAATAAAGGCATTTAAAATAAGAGTTTATTAGCAATGTACTATGAACATAAAAGATTTTACACGACTAATTACCTGGAAATCGTCCTTAGAATAATCTTTAAGATAATTATTTTAAAAATTAACAAATTTATCATATATAATAATTAATTTGTGATTAGAAGACAGTGTAACATACCTTTATACTGTAAGTGCATATATTGTTTATTCTTAAAATAAAACAGTACCTGGGTTGTAGTCTCCAAATATTACTTGGGCTATGGCATCCCCTCCAGCTTGACCAGGATAACCAACCCACAATATCCCCCCTATGTTACTAACACTTTTAGTGGAAGAAATGTCAATTGGACCAGCTGCCATTATGACTAAAATCACTTTTCCTTTGGTAGCACCAGCCACATCTTTCACAAGCTTCTCTTGAAAACCAGGTAATGTCAAGTTCTCTCTATCCAGGCCCTCTGCTTCAATAGATTGGTCTAATCCCACAACCAACACCACTGCATCAGCAGAGGCTGCTGCCTTAACCGCTGATGCAATGAGGCTCTGATTGCCACATTTAACATTGCTACAACCAGGTGCATAATTTACAGAAGAAATGTACTTCTGTAGTCCTTGTAAAGGGCTAGTGTAGCGGCAAGGTATGCCGGCATAGTTGCTAATCATAACTGTGGTGGCATTGGCATTTGGTCCAATCACAGCCAATTTTTTAATGTTAGTTTGGGACAAGGGAAGAGCTCCATTAGTATTTTCCAGCAAAACTATTCCTTGCTTTGCAGCATCTAGAGCCAGTTGCTGATTGTCTTTAGTACATACATCGGATGGTCCAAGGTTTGAAAATGGAAGTGACTTGGGGTCATCAAAGAAGCCCAATCTCATCAGGACTATGTAGTTGTACACCAAGGCCTGGTCTACAGTTGCTACATCTACTTTTTTCAAGTTTACAGCATTTGCAGTGTATTTTTTTAGAAAATCGCCACAGTTCATGTTTAAACCTGCATGATAAGATACCATTCAATTATCCAAAACTACTCGATTTTTTATTCCTCCTTATCAGAAAATTCTAGAACTTTGTGCAGCTGTAACCTTAGTTCTACCTGCTTTCAGTGCAAGAGCCACTGCATCTTCAGGAGTTGCAGTGTAATGAATTGCATTGTAATAGACTTCCACTGAATCACAATCCGAAACAATATATCTGTAAGGAAAGCAGGAAACATCAGGCAGCTTCACTTGGTTATCTCAAATTAAAAATGCAAAAAATTGACAACCTTAAACTGTGTCATATTAATATATAGTTCTTGATGGCCAGCAAAAGATAAGAATTGTTATCTATAAACCAAATCAAATGACTTGTTAGGGATGTAAGACAAACCCGTCTAGACCCCACTGGCCTCTGATTACCCCTTTGAGAAGGTCTGGGTCAGCACACGTAGGAATCCCATTCACCCTATTATAAGAACACATAACACTGCTAACGTGGCCCTCCACCACACAACTCTTGAACGGAGGCTGGTACGAGTCCTCTAAGTCTTGCTTTGTCACCTGCAACAAGCCCAATTATATGTGACAACAATCACTGTCAAAGTTAGAGTAATGATACAAGAAACCTGCATAATGCATACACTTAATTGACATTTTTTTTATTTATCTTTATCTTTTGTAATATTATACTTCTTCCGTTCTTATTTATAAGACATAGTGAACAAATTTTTTTTGTCTCTTATCATAAGATTTCATTTCATCTCTATTTGCATGAATTATTTTTTGACAAAAATACTCTTAATTGTCTCTTTCTCTCAACTATAAAGATTAAAAAAGATGAATAGATTTCTAATGAAATTAAGAATAAATTTGAAAAAATATTATAATCATAGATAAATTTAATGTTAACAACTAAATTAATTAATTTTCTTAATAAACTTAAATTAGTCAATTATGTCGGACGGAGAGAGCATCATTTGTGATATTTATAGCACATTGGTATGTTTCCCTCTTTACCTTTGCATCAAAATGGAAGCGATCAATGCCTTTCCAATTGTCAAGATCATAAGCAGTGTAATGCTTACAACAACTTGAAACCTTAAGCCTATCAGTTTTAGCACTTGCTTCATCCTCCACTTCTTGTAAGCCACGAACATACATAACAGCATATCTGGACACCACCAAGGGATCCTCCCCTGGAGTTTCTTGGCCACGCCCCCACCTAGGGTCACGGAACACATTCACATTAGGACTCCAAAATGTCAAGCCAGCCAAATCTACATTGTACATGGCTCTAGCCTCGGTTGACACAACCTGGCC